>CAUYRH010027344.1:0-82702 GCA_963574655.1 Perodicticus potto | reverse complement strand
TTTTCTTAGTTATTGTATGAAGACATTTGTGTACTGCATTTAGTAAGTTCCACCTGTACCCTTCTAAGATGCACTGTAGGTGTGGCCTCACCAATTACCCCCCTCAATCCCAACCTTCCCCCTTTCCTCCCTTTCCATATTCTTGTGCTACAGTTGGGTTATAGTCTTTATATGGAACCTTTAAATTAGCTTCATAGTAGGGCTGAGTACATTGGATATTTTTTGTCCCATTCTTGAGATGCTTTGCTAAGAAGAATATGTTCCAGCTCCATCCATGTAAACATGAAAGAGGTACAGTCTCCATCTTTCTTTAAGGCTGCATAATATTCCATGGTGTACATGTACCAAAGTTTATTAATCAATTCATGGGTTGATGGGCACTTGGGCTTCTTCCATGACTTAGCAATTATGAATTGGGCTGCAATAAATATTTTGGTATGATGTCTTTGTTATAGTGTGACTTTTGGTCTTATGGGTATATACCTAGTAAGGGAATTGTAGGGTCGAATGGAAGGTCTATTTTTAGATCTCGAAGTACTCTCCAAACATCCTTCCAAAAGGAATGTATTAGTGTGCATTCCCACCAGCAGTGTAGGAGTGTTCCCTTTTCTCCCCCTCCACGCCAACATCTCTGGTTTTGGGATTTTGTGATGTGGGCTAATCTTACTGGAGTTAGGTGATATCTAAGAGTAGTTTTGATTTGCATTTCCCTGATGATTAAGGATGGGGAGGATTTTTTCATGTATCTGTAGGCCATGTGCCTGTCTTCTTTAGAAAAGTTTCTCTTCAAGTCCTTTGCCCACCCTGAGATGGGATCACTTGCTAATACGTTGGAGTTCTCTGTGTATTCTGGTTATCAAACCTTTGTCAGAGGCATAACTTGCAAATATTTTCTCCCATCCTGAGGGCTGTCTGCTTGCTATACTTACTGTGTTCTTGGCCGTGCAGAAGCTTTTTAGTTTGATCAGGTCCCAGTAGTGTATTTTTGATACTGCTTCAATTGCCTGGGCGGGTGGTGAGTCCTCCTCATACAGTATTCACCCAGGCCAATTCTTTCAAGTGTTTTCCCTGAACTTTCTTCTAGTATTTTTATATTTTCATGTCTTAAGTTTAAATCTTTAATCCAGTGTGAGTCTATCTTCATTAGTGGTGAAAGGTTTGGGTTCAATTTCAGTCCTCTACAGGTTGCCAGCCACTTCTCCCAGCACCATTTGTTAAATAGGGAGTCTTTTCCTCACTGAATATTTTTAATTGGCTTGTCAAAGTTCAAATAGTGGTAAGTAGCTGGGTTCATCTCTTGGTTCTCTATTCTGTTCCAAATATCTACCTCTCTTTTGTGCCAGTACCATGCTGTTTTGATCACTATTTATTTATAGTACAGTCTTAGGTATGGTAGTGTGATTCTTCCTGCTTTGTTTTTATTTCTAAGTAATGTCTTGGCTATTCGAGGTTTTTTTCTGATTCCATATACAACGATGTATTATTTTGTCAAGATCTTTAAAATATGACAATGGAGCTTTAATAGGAATTGCATTAAAATTGTATATTGTTTTGGGTAGTATGGACATTTTAACAATGTTGATCATTCCCAACCATGAGCATGGTATGTTTTTCCATTTGTAGACATCTTCAGCAATTTCTTTTTCTTGAGTTTCATAGTTCTCTTTTAGCTTCTTTTTGGAGGATCTATCCAACACTGCTAAAGGAGTATTAAAGTCTCCAACTACTACGGAGCTGGAGGAAATCAAGTTACTCATGTCTATTAGAGTTTTTCTTATAAATTGAGGCACATTCTGGTTGGGCACATAAATATTAATAATTGAAATCTCATCATATTGAGTAGTACCTTTAACAAAGATGAATGTCCATCTTTATCCTTCTTTGCTTTGGTTGGTTTAAAGCCTATTGTATCTGCAAATAAGATTGCAACACCTGCTTTTTTCTGTTTTCTGCTGAGTCCCTGGCTGTGGCAGATATGCGGAAGCCCAACAGGCATGGAGCATGGAGTTGCATGGTCATTGGCAAAGTCCTTGGCCAGGTGGTTGTGCAGAAGCCCAGTGGGCATAGGGCCATGCAGTCACCAGCAGAGTACGTGGCTGGGTCAGTCTTGAGGAGGCCTAGTGGGTGCAGGGCATGGGGCCATGATTTTTCCGGCGGAGTCCCTGGCTGGAGAGAGTGTCCAGAGGCCCTGTGTGTGTAAGGTGCAGAGCCATGTTCACCTGCGGAGTCCCTTGCTGGCGAGGGCATCCCGAGGTCTGGCGGAGACCCTGGGTGGTGTGGGCATGTGGAGGTCAGTGAGCACCGGCAGAGGCCCTGGCCGGTGCGGGAGTGTGGAGGCCTGGTGAGCGCAGGGTGCGTAGCCACGCAGTCACTGGCAGAGTCTCTGACCGGGGTGAGCAGGGGTTGGGGGTGGGATGGGGAGGCCTGGTGCAGCCCCCGTAGTCTCTTGTGGCAGGAGT
The DNA here is from genome assembly GCA_963574655.1 of Perodicticus potto. Lineage (NCBI taxonomy): Eukaryota > Metazoa > Chordata > Mammalia > Primates > Lorisidae > Perodicticus > Perodicticus potto. Next base: position 80,243 of record CAUYRH010027344.1, on the reverse strand, counting down.
GCCTGGTCCAGCAGACAGGGAGGAGTGGCGCTCTCGAGAATCTGTTCCCTCAGTCTTAGCAAGGGTCAGGCTTCTGGCTCATCAGGTAGGGGGGAAGGGTGTACTGTAAGTTCAGAATGGCAGGGAAAACTTTAGTTCAGTTTTTCTGTCTAGCAATAGAGTGTTCAGAGTCACAGCAGGGTCCCTCTGAGGAAGCAGTCCCCACTTCCCACAGCACTCTCCCATGGGGAGAGACAAGAGGTCCACAGTTCACCGCTTGACTGTAAAAAACCTGCAGGAGCAAATGAAGAGAAAAAAGAAAGGATACAGAAAAACCACAGCTTTCTTGGGGGAAGCAATAGATTTTCAGATAAATTTTGCACCTGAAGCTTGCTTTCTTGGAGTTGCAGCTTTCCTCAGTAGAGGTGACCTGCAGTTATCACTTCTCTCTCTCGGCTAGGCTCCCAGTCTTCCACTTAATTGGGCAGTTTCTGGATGTTATCTTTCCTTTTTGACAGGAGCCTCTTTCAGAAGCTCCTTCCGGTTGGCCATCTTGCCCCCACTCCCTCTGTGAGCTTTCTATCACTTCCTGCCCTGAGGGAAACAGTAGCTGAATTGTATTCTTTTTGAGCTGTATCTCATTTCCTAAGGCCTAAAATGAAAACAAAGCTAAGAGTGGTTGTGGTATAGTCTATCTCCAAGTTTTATTTACTGTCTTTTGGTTCTTCCTTTTAAGTAAGTTTAGCCTTTACCTTCAGAGTACAGGGTCCTAAATATAAATTTCTTGATTTCAAACCTCAGTTCTCTAAACACCATGCACAAAACCACTATCCCAAATGCATATGATTTTATAGCAAACATTTATTTAAACATATTTATATTTTATTTCAGATTAATATAAGGGTGCATATGGTTAGGTTACATTTTTTTCTTTCATTAGGTAAAGTCCAAGTTGCAGTTGAGGCCCTTAACCATGTAGTGTGCTGTATACCTCTACATTTTACTGGCTATGTGAGAGTTTACCAAACCCTTTCCCTATGTCCTTCCTCCATTTTGAGTTTAAATGTGTTTTCCTCTCATGTGCACATATTTGTTCATCTACTACTTTTATGTTAATTGAGTACATTCAGGTTTTCCTTTTCTCTTCTTGTGATAGTTAAGAGGATATTATGGTGTGGATGCAGAGATAAGGGAACACTTAAAAACTGTTAATGGGATTGTAAACTAAGATAGCCTTTTTGTAAAGAAGTAGGGAGAATCCTCAAAGAGCTAAAAGTAAACCTTGCATTTGATCCTGCAATCCCATTGCTAGGTATCAACACGGAAGGAAAAGAAAGTCAAATGATGTAAGCACTCCAATTTGTACAAACATATTGAATCCCACAAAGGTATAAGTATATTCATGATCTATGTAAATATGACTTAATAAAAACAATCAAATGATTGTACTGTAAGGGCATTTGAAGTTTGATGTTTATAGTAGCTTAGTTCACAATCACAAAGATGTGGAAACAACCTAAGTGCCCATCAACCCATTAAGGGATAAATAAACAATGATATAGGTATGCCATGGAATACTATTCAGCCATAAAGAAAGATGGAGACTTTACATCTTTTGTTTAATAAGCATTTTTTACAACTTCCCATATTTCATCTTATTTCATGTGCTTTCACATAGCATCAGAGTTCTCCTGGTGGTAGTCTGGTGAGAGAGCCTTGAACACATTCTTATGTTGACAGGTAGAAAGGGTTACATCTAAGATTTCCACTATTGACTAATAAAATTATTCTACCAGGTCTCAGGTGGTATGATCCATTTATGAAACATTAATTATAAATTTCAAGATGTGAATATTTGGGGATCAACTTTATTTCAAACCAAGAGCCAGTCTCAATTTGACCTTGTTGATAAATAAAAAAAGTCCTCAACAATGGTACCTATGTTTTTCTCCTACTTCACATCACTACTTCTTTGACCACACTTTGGTGGGAGTGCTGATGTGGTGGTCAGAATTCAACCTTATGCTTACTTCCTTCTGTTATTAAAGGAGCATTCAAGCTGCAGAGCATTGAAGTAAGCCCTAGTGCTTGAAGGAGATGCTGGACTGACAACAACTTTAGAGGGCACTTATTTAACCCTCTTTGTTTTTTCAAAGGAAAAGAATGAGGTGAGGAGTTGAGGGGGTCAAGAGGTCAAGAGTCCAGAGAAGAACATCTTAAATGTTTACAGACTAGGGCCACTTTCATTATTTGAAGTTTCTTGTATTTTAAAATAAAAGAAGTAATTAGAAGATAAAAAGGAGTGAGAAAAACAGCAAGCTAAAAGCAGCTTTCTTCAGAGGCTCCTGTCCATGAGATATATAGGACTGAAGTGGACTCAGAGAAGCTCCAAGTGGGAAGCTGAGCATGGAAAGAAGATAAACAAGTGCACATCATCTCTGATGAGACAAGCTGTGAGTCCAAGAAAGAGAAAGAAAACAAAGACCAGTTATGAAGCCCAGTGCCAAAAACACAGGTGACCCATCCCCAAAGTGGGAGGCCCACTGAGGGCTCTCTGCAAGCCAGCCAGGAACAAAGGACCTCCCACATTACCCCCACTGGAGAAACTCACTAAAACCCAGTGCTCCTCCTCCTCCAGGGAGGTCCCATCTCTGAGATTAGGCATCCTGCCTGGCACAAGAGCTAACAAATATTTTACCCACAATTCTGAACACACAGTTCACCTTTCCTTCTTATCCTGGCTGCCTGGAGGACCATCCCCTGAAGAGCCTGGAGTGTTTGGTGAATTTTCTGAGAGGGCCAGGCATTGTGTGTGCCTCTGGACAGCAGCTCAGATATAGTGACTCATGTGGAAGCAAGGAGGCAGGGGAAGAGAGGGACATGTGCAGAGACACTGTGCATGGGTGTATAGGCACTGACATCCCAGTTCTGACTTTGATGAGTGAACTTCCCTGACTCCTCTGCCTACTGGAGGAGACTCTACTGCAGCCCATTACAGTTGCCCATATGGATCTGCTTGGGGATTTCTGTTTTCTAGCAACTTCAGGAACCTTGAACTCATTCATGTGAGCAATGTTTGTACTGCCTGGGATAATCTGATAAAAGCTTTTGAACTGGGCTGTCCACACTGGGACCCTCTGACGTTGAACAGTGATGGACAGATTCTCCTTCTCCAGCTGTTGCTGGTGGGGATGGGGCACCACAGATGTCTGTATTTTTACCCAGCTGAGAATCCAGCCAAATACTGTGACTCTTTATGATTGGGTAGAGGCAGGCTGACATAAAGACAGAACCAGCCTGCAGTAATCTCACCAAACAGGTCCTCAGCATCTCTAGCTGTAGCTCTGAAAGCAACCTTTGTAAGGCTGTAGGGGAGCCTTCACAAGCCCCAGCTCTTTGGTGAAGGGCTGGTTAGCTCCATGTCTTAGAGCCTCCAATCCAATCTCCCCCTTCCAGTTTTAATTGAAAAATAGTGGAAAATACTCATGGGGAGGAACCAGTGGAAGAACTCTGGCAATGTGAATAATCCCCCAAAGGATGACAAAGGAGATACAACAGAAAATACCTTTTATAGAGAAATGGCTGAAATTTCAGAAATAGAATTAAGAATATGGATGGCAAATATGATGAATAGAATGGAGGAAAAGATGGAAATAGAAATCCAAAAGTAGTTCAAAATAAATTAATGAATTCAAAGACAAAGTCACCAAGGATATGGACAGAATGAGAAAGATATAGCAGAGTGTAAGGAATTGAAAAAGGCATTCAAGGAGATTCAAAATACAGTAGAGTCACTCAGTAATAGAGCTGAGTAGGCAGAAGAAAGGATCTCTGAAATTGAAAACAAGCCTTTTGAATGATCCTACTCATTCAAAGAGGCAGAAAAAAAGAGAGCAAGAACAGAACATTCCTTGAGAGAGTTATAAGATCATTCCAAAAGTTGAAACATCTGAATTATAGGGATTCCTGAAGGAGAAGAGGATGGTCCTAAAGACACATATGCTCTACTCCAAGGTATTATGGTGGATAATTTCCCAAGCGTTGCAAGAGATATAGAAATTCAGATAGTAGATAGTTTCAGAATGCCAGCATGACTCAATCCAAATAAAGCATCTCCTAGACACATTGTAATTAACTTTCAAAAGTTAACATGAAGGAGAAAATCCTGCAAGCAGCCTGGTGTAAGAAAAGTATTACCTACAGAGGTAAAAATATCAGGATGAATACAAATCTTTCAGCCAAGCCAGAAGAGGATGGTCATTGACCTTCAACCTTCTAAAACAAAACAACTGTCATCCCAGGATCCTGTATCCAGCTAACTTGAGTTTCATTTGTGATGGAAAAATCAAATACTTACTGAAATCCACATGTTGAGGATATTTGCCATAACTAGACCAGTTCTACAGGAAATACACCCATTTTCCATTATGACTAGCATGATGATCTACCACCAAAGTAAACTCACCCAGAATTTAAAGAACAAAACCTAGCATCCAAAATGGTGAAAGGATTAAAAATATGCACTGGACTTTTGAAAAACAAGATGGACAAAACACCACCATATCTATCAATTCTCTCAATTAACATGAAAGTTTATATTCCCCTCTAAAGAGGCACATGTTGGTTGACTGGATACAAAAGCTCCAGCCATGCTTCAAGGGACTCACCTTACCACAAAGAATAAAACAAGTCTCAGGGTGAAGGGATGGATAATTGTAATGCAGGCAAATGGAGATCAGAAAAAAGCAGGTGTTGCAATCCTATTTGCAGATACAATTGAATTTAAACCAACAAAAATAAAGATGGACATTATATATTTGTCAAGGGAAATACTCAACATGAAGAGATTTCAATAATTAACATTTATTCACCCTACCTAAATGCTCCTTGATTTATAAAACAAACTCTAATGGATATGAAAAATATGATATATCCCTGCACTATAATAGTTGGAGATTTTAACATCCCTCTGTCAGTTCTGGATACATCCTCCAAGATGAAACTAAACTAAGAAATAAAAGATTTAAACTTGACCCTAGAACAAATGGACCTAACAGACATATACAGATCACTTCATCCTAATTATTTTTCTCATCTGCTCATGGATCATCCTCCAAAACTGATCATATCTTAGGAGACAAGTCTAACCTCAGCAAATTTAAAAGAATAGTAATTATATCTTCTCATGGAATAAAAGTTGAACTTAACAGTAACAGAAATCATACTCAAACAAAGTCATGGAACCTAAATAACTTTAGGCTGAATGATAGCTGGGTCAAAGATGAGATTAATAAAGAAGTCATCAGATTTTTGGAACAAAAAGATAATGAAGACACAAACTATCAACACTTGTGGGATACTGCAAAGGTAGTCCTAATAGGGAAATTTATCATTAGAAGGCTTCATTAAGAAAACAGAAAGAAAGCAAGTCAGCAACATAATAGGCCATCTTAACCAATTGGAAGAGAAAGATCAATCCAACCCCTAACACAGCAGAAGTAAAGAAATAATAAAAATTAGAGTAGAATTAAATGAAATTGAAAACAAAAATATCATTCAGATCAAGAAAACAAAAAGTTGGTTATTTGAAAGGTTAATAAGATTGATAAACCTTTGACTAAATTATCCAGAAACAAAAAAGTAAAATCTATAGTAACTTCAATCAGAAATGATAAAGGGGAAATAACAACAGATACCATAGAAATTCAAAAAAATCTTTTTTTCTAATAATTTTATTAAATCATAATTTTGTACATTAGTGCAATCATGGGGCACAATGTGCTTACTTCATATACAATCAGAAATATTTTGATCATACTGTTAGAGATAACCTTCATGGCATTTTCTTAATCACTATATGAAGACATTGATATTATACATTTAATAAGTTTCACCAGTACCCTGCTAAGATGCACCATAGGTGTGATCCCACTAATTGCCCTCCCTCCACCTATTCTCCCCCCTCCCCTCCCCTCCCTTTCCCTTTTCCCTGTATTCTTGTGCTATAATTGGGTTTTAACCTTCATATGAAAGCTATAAATTATCTTCATATTAGGGCTGAATACATTGGATACTTTTTCTTCCATTCTTGAGATACTTTGCTAAGAAGAATATGTTCCAGCTCCATCCATGTAAACACAAAAGACATAAAGTCTCCATGGAGAATCTACCACATTTTCGAAGGTTATAAGTAAACGATCTGCTCCCTAGAAAATAATAAGAACAGGTGCACTTAGAGGCTGAGAGTTATGCATTTTACATACAGTATCTCATTTAACCCACACAACCACTCCCTAAGTATATTACCATGAACAGATATTATCCTTAAGACAGATGACAAATTGGAGTTTCAAGAGTTGAAATTACTTGCCCAAAGATACACAGCTAGCAGGTGACATAGAACAGGAATTCTAATGTGTCTACTTCCGCATTAGAAATAAACTATCGTGTATAGCACTAAAGACAAGTACTTGTGGCAATAAGCAATTTTAGGCCAAAAGAAGAAAAGTAAGAGGGAAGTGCTTTGTGGTTATATTTAAAAATGTGGACAAGGAAGGGGAAGGATCCTCACACTCTTGGGACTCTTCTGATCTCGGTTTCTTTACCTCCCTCTGTGATGGGCAACTTTCTCTCAGACAGGTTTTTCTGAGAAGTATACCCAGCTCCCAGAAGCTCTTGATTGACACCTTTCTCACCCAACACCAAAGAGGAAACAAACACTTACGCACAGCCCCAACTACAGAATCTTCATGCAAGGACTTTTTCTGGTTGATTTGGTCAAGAGTTCTCCCTTGACTAATGAATGTGTCCATAAGTGTGGGGTCCTGGGCTTAGACCAGCCAGAGACAGAGACCTGTCCCAACAATCACTGTAGACAGTCAGTCACGACCACGGATTAGGATGAGGGCTTACGGCAATTACATGGCCATGTGGGCGTGGGGAGCAGTGGTAATGCTATTCCCAAAAGAAAGGACAGAAAAAATACCTGATATTAATCACTAAATAATTAATTACCATATTCATTTCAAAATGTGGTCAAGTGGTCAATTGTTTCTCCTCCAATCTTTAAAAATCATCTTTCTTCTTCATAAAACAACTATATTCCAAGTGTTTATTTGATTAAGAGCAATAATACATATACTTGTGAGAACTGTGAGCATCTCAATTCCTCTTGCTTCTGAGCTTTCCACTAATCAACTGGATTTTTAACATGAATCAAATCTTCTTAGATCTATCCATAGCAATAAAATATAAAGCAGTCATAGAAAACAGAAATGATAAAAGTAAACTATGTTAGGAATGTATTTTCTCAATGTGGTAAAAAGAGAAAAATTAGGAGCAGCAGGAAAAATTACAAATGTTTAAAAAATCATGCTACTTTATTTTATTTAATGAATCATATACACTATACGGATCCTTAAGAACATGAGTTTGACCGAGGCTGAAGGAAGAGAATTTTATGTTCGAAAAGAAAGTTAATCCCTCCTAGATAAGAGATTTTTCCCCAGTGAGGAAGGGATGTTTATTTGATTCCACCTTCTGATCCCAGTAATATTACCAGCCTCGCACTGCAAGCCGTGTCAAAGGCATGTGTGGGTGACACGGGAAGAAATGGTGTGTGAAGCACCAGCATCTAGTCCAGTTAGGAAGGTAAGACATATTCTCATTTTCCCTCTCTCCTACATTTAGGGTTCTGAAAGTTTAATTATATAAAATACGACTATCTTTACAGGACAGTGATAATAGAAAGCTTCCTAGAAAAACACTGTGAACAGGAACCGGAGCTGGATACAGAAGTTTTGTTTTGGAGACTGACCCAGGCCTCACAATTCTCTGACCTGCAGTTTCTCTTCTTGAAAAGAAGATGAATTCAGTAATAACCAACCTATAGGATGGGTGTGAAGGATGAAATAACTATTCCGGGTGCATTTTACGCTACACAGACACCACACTCTGAAGTCGTGGAGTGAATGAACATTATCTGATGGCACTGCTGACGTGAGAGCTAGCAGCCTCCCGCCTGGAGAGAGCTAGCCTGAAGATGAGCACCTCATATAGAGACCAGCTCAGCACGAAGTCTCTTGATCGCTTAAATCCAGCCATTCTTAGTGTTGCCTCCTTGAACCTCCGAGACTATTATGTGTTTAGACTAACACATAATAAGTGTATACTAATGTTATGGGTCACAGGTGCAGAGACCCAATCTAGAAGAATAAAGCTCAGCTAGATGAAATAAAAAAACACATCCGGAAAGGCAGAAATATCATTCTTTGGATAGAATCTGAGAGTCTCAGAATGTGATGTTCAGAAATGCCCAAATCCCCAAAATATCAGTTCACATTGCTACATATCCAAATAGATCACTAATTTATTTTAATATCTGTCTTTGTTAGTTATTGAGCTACAAAGAATAAAATGCTTAAAAGGGCTTAGCATCTTTCTTAGGAGAGTGCATTCTATACATAAAGGTAGAAAAGCACAAAAACATTTGTTTATAAGAAAACAGCCTACACATACCAATAAAAAAGTAGAGGGAGAGAGAGAAGAGAAAAGAGTTGATTATTGCCCTGGTAAGGTACAACAGTTCTCTGAGGTCTACTGAGTCTTTGTTTAGATGAACTAACTTAGTCAGGGAACTGGTTCAAAGGCTCCTTTCACTGCTAAGATTAAATCACCAAAGACAAGAATGAGGGTAGTAATTTATCTTTAGTCCTTATTATAATGAAGTATATTTTAGGTAACTCTCTGCAAACCAACAAGTTATAAAACCATACAATGCATACCCACTTGTGTCAAACCTCACTATCTATCCTGTGTTGGGAAACGTTTGGGTTATATAACATAATAAAAATAAATCAGACAGACATGATCATATTAATGCAAGAGCATGAGATAATAAGTCAAAAATGCACTATAGTTATTTTCAAACTGGCTCCACACCTAGAAGCAAACTTAGTCATCGTCCTCATCTTGTCATCACTGCCAGAATTTTTGAGGGACTGCCTGAGACAGGAGCCACAAGATTTCAAAGCAATCAAGATGCAGACTGATAAATTGCTAAACTCTGCTATCTGATAAAGGGTTCTGCATTATTTAGATCCATTTAACTTAGGGAAACATTTCAAAAGTCATAGTGATTGAATCTTACCTGTTCCAAAATGTTGCTAAATCCATTAAACAAACTTTTAAACTCTAAACATGCTCTTATTTGCCACATGCAATTACTGCCAGGGCCCACGCATTCATTTCGCTGTATCTCACCAGTCTAGGAGACCAAGTGAGGTCACGTAGCAAAAATTTCCCTCCTAACAGAGGATTCTCCCCAGTCTTTTGGGTAGTTGTCAGGGGGTTTCTCCATGTGTTCCAAACAAATCACCTGACGTCCCCCCACGGCAGCCTCATAATGATGCCCACCATCCATGAAGACCTTTGAAAGATGCTGGCCACCCCTGCCAGGTTGTCCACCGACCCGGAGACGGCGTCAGTTTGGTGCTCCTAAGGCTGCAGACCTGAGAGTGACCAGATGTCTGCCTCCCTGGGACTCCCCCCACCAAGCCTCACAGAGAAATAGGCCTTCCTTGCACACAGCACAGCAAATCTCTTTTTTGCCTCACTCTGTGTTGAAGCTGGATATGTATTTTCTTAACTCAAACAGTTTTGAGAGCAAAAAACACTCTTCAAAGATGTGGGAGCCTCAGAACATACAAACTTCAGTCTTAGACTGTGATCATTATTTCTGTGTGGACTCCCCACAGGCAGTAAGTATGAATAAATGTGACTGATAGATGTTGCTAAATCCCAAGACAGGAGGATAGGCTGGACTGTCCCAAGACAGGAGGATAGGCTGGACTGTCCCAAGAGACCGGGGACATACTGTCAACCTGGGTGTGGTTGCTCTTTTCACCAGAGGCCTCCCTCCTGGGTCCTCCCCGTCTTTAGGTTAAAACACCTTCTTCACCTTCTTTCTTTTCACAGGCCTCAGCCATAGTCCACAGGTCTGGGAAGGGAACAGGCACATACTGTCCTTTCCATTGCCCACCCACTGCCCGTGCCTCAACTTCCTTTACTGGTCCTCCCGACAAGGTGTCTAAAATAAATCTAAGAAAAAGACACAACAGACTAGCAAGGCCAATCTCAGTTCAGTAATCCACTTACAACCCCAATGAAGAAAAAAAAAAAAAAAGCAGAATGGACAGCTCTCCCTTTGCTACGGCCAATTAATAAGTTTGCTTGCTGTGGATGTGTATAAATAAAACTTGAATATTGCCCTTCTCTCTGTCGTTAAAGACTGTATTGATAATTGCATCATTACTGTGTGTGGAAATATGTATAACAAAGCAATATTAGTGAAATCAATCTGACAAAGCATTATCGATCTCTGGTAAAAAGAAATTACATTAATAGAAATAATAACATTATCTTTAAAAAAAAAGCTTAAGTAGAAAATAGCATATTTCTACCAGGAAAACATTCATAAATTCCCTTTAATATTGACTATTTAAGATTCATCTATCAGTCACATTTATTCATACTTACTGCCTGTGGGGAATCCACACAGAAATAATGATCACAGCCTAAGACTGAAGTTTGTATGTTCTGAGGCTCCCACGTCTTTGAAGAGTGTTTTTAAAAATTCACAACAACACAACAGGCATATGAAGCAGAAAGCTGTAGGGACAGATCAATGACACAATTATCCATACAGCTTAAGAAGAAAATAGTTTGATTCAAGACCTTAACAGATCTAACTTAGCTTTCTATTAGCAATTAGAATAAGACCATGACATTCAATTACATGTTAAATAACAGACTATCAAATTTAGGTTTGTTCCATTAATGTAGATTTCCTAAAGGGACAGAGAAAACTATGACCTTAGGGAAACACAAACCACGGACTTTGCACATTCTGGTGGCTCTATGACTATTCGTGGATTTGATAACCTTGAAGTGTCCCCAATCAGACAGCCAATGTCACATCTCTTGATGTAGAATCCTGACTTTAGGCTAAAAACTAAAGATATGATTTCTGAGAGTGGAGGAGTCATGCAAAGTCTCCGGCTGCTGTACTAGGCTTGACGAGGCATTTCACTGAGAAAGACTCGGCGCTGAAACAGGGGGAGGAGAGACAAGCGACAACGTGAATTCTGGGAATAATATAACAGTTCAGTTTGGATCCAAATCAGGGCAGCATGTTGCATAATTGAAGCTCTTAATATGAGCCTCCATGAGGCCGCTAGAAAGATCAACATTATCAAGCCACAGACCCATGCCAAAATAGTCTCTCCTCTTCATAACCTTCCTGAATTTCTCAATGCTGCGGATTCCACTGCTATAGCATCATTCTTTCAGATCATGAAGCATTTTAGTCTTTTTTTAGAATTGCTCATAAAAATGAAAATCATCCCTGAGAAGAGGCGAGATATTTAATCCAGCACTTGAAAGAAATACATATACTTTCAATCCCTCAATAGACTTCAGGAAAAACAAAAAAGAAAATGGAAGCTCCATCGTCAAAGAAATTTGCTAAATGCTACATACTTTATTGCTCTTTAAGATTCACAGTGACAAAGAACATATTGAATAAAGACTCTGAAATAAGTCACAGGAAAAAAACTCATGCTTTATAATTCAGTGTTTGCAAAATCATTCTATGATTCTAAAATGGTAATTGGGAATACTCTTTAGCATCCAGAATGCTGCAGTGTCAACTCACAATGAATCATCAGAGTTTGGAAAAACGAACAGTGTAATCAGCAGCGAGGGAGCCAGGAATAGTTGCTGGGTGACTGGTCTCATTGTTGCTGTAGGACTCATTGGACTAATAGGTATTGAATAATACCAGGAGTGATGGTGTTTTTTTAGTATTTTTAGCCCCATACAGGAGCATACATCTTGGTTTATACATTTAAAAATTTATCATGTACAGTAGTAAAGAAATAAGATAGGCTCCATTTGAAAAGTTAATGAACAAGGAACTCCTTGACTGAATGGTGAGTGGGGTATACGAATGACGTGTCTTTCAATTCCAGAAATAAGCAGACAAAGAATAAGGCCAAGTGTCATGTTCGGGCAGCATGATTATGGAAGAGAAGGAAGAAGTGTTCTGGGCAAGAGATTGATAATGGGAACCAGCAACCGGGATGAACCACTCCTGCCACGGAGAAATGCCCGGAGCCTCTGCAGTCAGGGATTGCCACAGTCAGATGTCGGAGTGTGACCCAGCGTGGGGCTATACAAGGACCTGACTCAGTAAAATGTTCTTCTCGGTGAGGGATCCCTTGGGCAAGATCTGTTGCTGAGAAGAACAGGCTGGAAGTTGCTATCCAGGGCCTAAACAGGTAAGCTAAACAGAAAACTGCCTCGACCAGCCATGCCAAAAAGGAGCTTTCATTTCAAGAACCAGGAAATGAATTAGGATGAAGTTGCCTTCTTGTGATTCCTAGAAACCCCCAAGATTTGTTCTTGTTTTGAACATGGTGGTGGCTACAAAATGCACTGTTCAGTTGTCCTTCTGCTGGGAACGTAGTTGATTGATGGCCCAGGTGTCATCTCAATCCAGTCCCACCTCTGAGCTCAATCAATGCTTCCCATAAATACCCTCAATTGACATCTGGGGCTGGTGAGGGCACTAATGGAAGCCCATTCTTGGGTAGTGGGACTCTTGTAACAAGCATCATTGGCACAGGATTTTCCATTGACCTAATTCAACATTTCTTATAACCATGCTGCAGCCCCAAGAGTCTTTCTCTTCAAACTTCCTTCCTTTTCTGTCTCCTTCACAGAAGTCAGAAGAGCACTGTAATCCGAAGGCTCTTTCTGCCTGTTCAGCTCCCACATCTTCATCCTTCTCTGGGATACTCCCTGGGTATGTATTTTTTTATACATCCATTTTAGCTTGTTGTGTGTGCGTTATCTAAAAACCATGGCACAATCCATTCTGAAGTACCATTCTGTTGCACTTTTAGGTAAAGTCTCTCCTTCTCCCTCATGAGCATTCCAGCCTTCAGCAATAATGCAAAGAGGGAAATATTCTTCATCTCCCCATGACACCCTTCCCTGGGTACAAAACACCAGGCCCAAACCCAAATCTGCCCTACCTTCTAAAGGAGATCCACTTTGAAAGGATTTTCTCATGTGATAAATGAAAAAGAAAGGAAATTAACACTTGGAAATTGGCTATGCAAATAAAAGGATAGGAGATGTACACTCAGTACATGAATGTTTTACATGATTACATTAAAAACCCTAACAGAAGGTACTACTGACTTTCAATTGGCAAGTAGTTCCTATTTTTTTAATACTTGGTGCATTATATTCCTAGGGCTACATAACAAAGTACCACTAACTAATAGCTTTAAACAACAGAAATTTACGTTTAATCCCACAGTTTTGGAGACTGAAAGTCTAAATCAAGTTGTTGGCAGATCCACATTCTTTCCAAAGGCTCTGGGTGAAAATCTGTTGGTGTCTTTCTCTTAGCGTCTGGTGTTGCTGGCAATCCTTGGTGTTTCTTAGCTTGTCAACCCGTTAGTTTAATTCTCACCTTTCTCCTTGAGCTTCTTCTCTGCTCATAAGGACACTTGTCATAATGAATTAGAGCCCATCCCAACGCCATCATCTTAACTTGATTGATTCTGCAGAGACTCTATTTCCAAACAAGATCATATGCATAGGAAGAAAAGACTGGAATCTTTTGGGGGAGACACAATTCGGTGCACAACACCTGGGTTGAGGCATGTTTCCCTGAATAGCAATTTGAAAACTGCATAATTAAACAAAATTTCTCAGGGACTTGGCAGATAAGAAAATAATCAGCTCTGCTGTGAGCTGGTGAATGTGCTGCTGCTTTGATTGTGTCCTTGCAGTATGTCTGACGTGTCCACACCCTGTACATCTTCAGATGCAGCTGGAGTCTTGCACTTGGGGTCACTGTTGCTCGATGGGATATGACGTGAAACCAATTTGAATCTTCTAAATGTCTCCCTGTGGATGATATGAATTGATAGGCGTATTTATCACTTTGGTTAAAAAGCACCGCTGGTTTGAAGTAGTGACCTTTCTAGCTGAAATTAATTGGTCTCTTCAATGGCACTATTTGTACATGAATACACATTTCTGACTCAGAGAAAACAGAATAAAGAAACCAGCAAATCAATCAGCTGTAAAGGATTTCACAAAACACTTTGGAGATAATAAATCACAGGACACGAAGACTTCACATAGACAGGTATATGACTAAACATTTTTAGCAGCTTCACATTCCTGCCCCTTACATCTGCCAAGGGAAGTGACTGAACTAGGATGGGCTGCATAGCAAATATTTTCAATTCAAAAACTATTTACAAGCTCCCTTCTTTGCCCGACTCTATTATAGAAGATATACAAGTGGAAAGTTGAAATCATACCCTCTTTTGTGACCGGGGAGTTGGGGGGGCTGTGTGACTTGATTCTGGCCAATTAACAGATGGGCAGAGTCACTAGCATGGCCATCCCTTCTCAATAAAATGACAGATTCTCTAAGAAGAAGGTTCTAGACTCTTAGTACTTGCCAATCTCCCACCTTCTTCACAGGAATGTATATATGATTTGAAGAGGCAGAAGCCATCTTTCCACCAGAAGCTCATAAATTTCCATAGAAATGGTGAAGAACATTGAAGGTGGAAGTATAAACACTGCAGCTGGACTCAGGAAGCTAAATTGTAATATTGGCTCTTTCAATGATTTGAACTTGAACTTGGCTTCTATGGCAGTGATTATCAACAAGGGCCAATTCTTGACAATGTCCAGAGACACTTTTTGTTGTTATTGTCACAACTGGCTGGGGTGGGAGGGCTAAAAGTATCAAGTAGGTAGAAACCAGAGACCCTGATAAACATCTTACAGTGAACAAGACAGCTCCCCCCAACAGAAAACAATTTAGCTAAAAATGTAGACAGTACCGAGGTTGTGAAACTGTCATCTATGGGTCTCAATTTCATTAATATTAAAAAAGGGAGTTGTGAAAAGATGACAAATGTGGTTCTTTACAAAAATAGAAAATAGTCTGAATAGTCCTAACAAGAAAATACTTTAGTTATAGTGTACTCAATCAATACCCACTTATCTTTTTAAATGATGGTTATGAAGGCTAAATAACAATAGCAAAAATTTCAAACTTGTTAATGTTAAAAGAAAAAATCAATATGCAAAAGTATAGGCTTTGAATGATTACTGCCATTCTAAAAAGGGAGTAAATGCAAGTTATTATACTGGTGATAATAGTAATTGTATTAAGGATTTTATGTAAGTTTGTTCCTTTCTATGTTGTACAGATTACTCAGTGTGACTATTCTATTTTTATAATTGGGGAAAATAATTTCTTTTAAGTAATGAGTGGAAAGATAAAAAATACTCAGTCAGGTTTTCTTTTTTTTCTTTTTTTATTTATTTTTTATTTTTACATATACATGTGTTAATTAGGTTTCCACTTTTTGCCTTCATAGAATTTAAAAGGCCTAAAATTTAATAACAATAAAAATGTTTAAGATAAGGACTAGAAACAAAAACCACATAAAGAATGAACAAAGATAAATACATTCAGAAAAGAAAACACGCGATTACTGCATCGAAATGTTAAGCAATATAAGTAATAATAATGCCAAGAAAGTAACATTCACATTGTCAAATAAGACATTATAAAGTGCTTTGACTGTGAGGCTCAGTATGAAGTCATCAGTTAACTTCTTATTTTTTTTCCAAAGTCTCAAAAAATAGACAACTAATATTATATGAATAGACAACTAATATTATATGAATAAATGTAAAGGAGAGTTTAAAAAAACAGATCATACCAAATCTTAGAGACAATAGAAAAAGAAGAAATATTTCAAAATCATTCTACTTCATCTGGATTCAGATCAGGTTTTCTTTTTTGTTTTTTGCTGATAGTCATGAAATGTCTTCTTAGCTTTACAAAAACAGTATACAGTCTATGATAATAAGATGTTTTATACAGTTCAATACCATTTATATTGATCCATCATGTCCATAGCATTCTTTTTATATAGTCCTCATACCTCTGTAAACATGGAATTCTTGAAGTTCAATCATAGGACTATTCCTTCTCAGGGTTTCTATGAAAGTATCAGAATTGAAATGATTGTGTAAAGGTTTTTCACCATGAAAGTTTATATTTGTTTTAGATTCCTATGGATGCTGGGTCTAATTACCACACTGGGTAGCTTAAAACAACATAAACTTATTCCCTGACGGTGCTGGAGGCCAGAAGTCCAAAGTCAGCACCACCGGCTGGAATTCAAGGTAGCAGCAGGGCTGCACTCCCTCCAGAGGCTCCAGGGAAACTCGGTTTCTTGCCTCTTTCATCTTCCGGTGGCCATGGGCATGCTGTGGTTGTGGGCCCAGTCTCTGCCTCTGTTTTCATATGGCCTTCGGTTTGTGTTTGTCAGGCTTCCCTTACCCCACCTCCTAGAAGAGACATGTGATGATGTTTGGCACCCACGCAGATAACCCAGGGTAATCTCACTGGGATGGTTGATTTGACTGACATGTTGGATGATTTAAGGGACATTTAGATTGCTGGTGAAGCATTATTTATTCTCAATCATGGCACTAATTATCCTCTATGCCTCTGCAGAATTGGAAACCCAGGTGACTTAGCATTTGAATAAAGTGATTAGGCTTTTCCCAGTGGGTCTCCCACCTCCCACGCTGTCTCTGGAGGAAATTAGTTTGTGAGTCAATGGGCCGAGTGGGGACGAACCATCTCCCCTTGCAGGCATATATCCTCTAATCCAGTGGTTCTCAACCTTCCTAATGCTGAGACCCTTTCATACAGTTCCTGTGGGTCGCAACCCATAGGTTGAGAACCGCTGTAGTCTAATCAGTTGGAGCCCCAGGTGGAACAAAAATGTGGAGGAAGGGCAAATTCTTGCTGTCTCTGTTCCAGAACGTAGATGTCTTTCTTCTTCTGCCCTGGGAAACCAAAACTCCATGTATCAGGACTCTGGACTCTGGGACTTACACAAGAAGCCACCTGAGCCCTTGGGCCTTTGGCCCTGGACTGAGAGTTACACCACCATTTACAGGATTAGCTTTCATCATGGGCTTGGACTGAACCACTCCACTAGTTTCCCTGATTCCCCAATGGGCAGATAGATTGATATGGCCTGATGGGCCTCCGTAAGTGAGTGAGTCAATTCCTTAATAAATCTCTTCTCATAAATCTCTCTATATGTATCCTACCTGTTTTATCTCTCTGGGGAAAACAGACTTGACTAAAACACACGCATCTCAAAACTCTTAGCTTTTAAACCCACCTGCAAAGACCCTCTGTCTAATAAGACAAAAGAAAAGTTCAAAAGATTAGAACCTGATCTTTTGGGGGGCCTTTTTTCAACCTACTAAATGATTATACAAAGAAAATGTAAATCTAATTATTAATCCTATCTGAAAAGATTAATTTCCATTTATACCTAGACATGACTTAAAATCTGGCAGGATCACCTGGGATTTTAATCCTGGCAAGGCCTAGTATGATAATAGATCTTCTAATTGTTTCTACTAAATGAAAAAGACACAAAATGCTAATCTTTGGGGAAATTAACTTCATAGACATCAATGTAAAATATTTTTAAATGTAAATTAATTAATAAAATTTGTCTTCTCACACTAAAATTTGAATACATAATGACCACTTATATCTAGAAATAGAAAACTTAGCATTATTTTACCATGTTTCAACAACCATGAAGTGTTCTGAAAACTAATTTGAGGATTTAACCTTAACGGGACAGTTCAGTGCTTCTAAAATTACTGAAAAGGCAGGACTACACATATTTTACTTGAGTTGACTAAAAAGATGAAAATATCTTAATTAACTCTCCAATTAAAATATGTTTAAACAAAATGATGAGAGTATGCAAATAATTAAACCCCTAAAGCATTCATTTCTTCTCCCTATTTGGTTAGTTTAATCCTTCAAATTTAATTTCAGGGTAACCCTGGCAATGGGGATAGTTATATGATAACTGCTTTTACATTTGTATGTTTTGGCCTGGAATACTGCTAAACACAAACCTAATACTTGGAATATTTTTTGACCTTGGAGTTTAACAAATCTTAACACTACTCATCCAGATGCAATTAATCAGTAAAACCTACTCCAAGTATTTCCAAAGCCAATATTAAGGAAATTACCTGCTGAGCTTCAAATAACTGATAGAATTCTCTCCTAACTTAGGGAAGTCATGATTCAACTTTGTTATAAATAAGGCTATGAGTGCCTTTTGCCACCCAACAGAAAAAAAACAAAAACAAAACCCAGAAAAGTCATGCCCTTGACACGAGATAACCTCACTCTGAAACTTGTTTTATCATCTCTCTTTCAGAAAAAGACAAATGGGTTAAATTACATACTAAAAAAAGATGTATTTAATATTTTTCACCACAAAAAAGAGAAATAAGAATTGGAAGTTCCGTAATCTTTTACTTTTGTTTCCATTTATTTTATTATTTTATTTTATTTTTATAAAAATCCAATGTAAGATCATTGTGCTCATGGCTAGAAAAGGGGTGCAGTAAATGGTCATGGCAAGGGGATCAAAGAGTTTTCCCCTTTCATACAAGGAGCCCCCTGCACACACGCTCTGGCAGCTACTGGAAAGACTACTTCTGTCCCCCTGGCCGGGTCCTCCATGATCAGTAAGCCCTCCCTGGCTTGACGTGGACCAGACAGAGAAGCTCTGCTGGGTGAGCAGAATGGCCTGCTAAGTCCAATCACTTAGGTGGACAACCCTCTTCCTGAAAGTCAAACTAGCTAATCAGAAAACAAGACCATACTAGGCCCTGGGAGCCAAAACCTGGTAACCAAGGTGTTACCGATATACACCTAAGGAAAGCCATGAGGGTCTGCAGAGCAGCCTTCCTGTTTCTGGAGAGTCAAAAGTAGGGGCTTTCCCGGAGTGAGTGGCATCAATTACAGAGTACAGGGCTGTCCCACCTCCACCTTGCAGAATTGCTGCCCGGGAGCACCTCCCAAAGCATGTGCAGTGTCTGACTGCTGCTTCTCACCAAGGAGTGAGTGTCCTTCAGGAACATGGCTAGTGTCCACCAGAGCCTCTATTTGGAGTCCTTCAAGGTAGTATTCCTTTCAGGGCCCAAGACCACTGTCCTGGTTTCAAAGTTCTAACACCATAACCCTCCTTGTAGTATACTTTGATGTTATCCCTAATTTCTGACCACTCAGCTATTCCTAGAGCTACCAGTGATGTTCAATCCAGCTTCACTACAGGGATCCTACTCCACAGAGTACCCCTTGTTTGCCAGGTCCTGTTGAAAGTCAGTTTATGAGTTCCTCACATTAAGGAAACAAGATAAATACTAGCCACCTATGTAGCTCAAAACATGACATTCTTTGACTCCCCCCAAGAGAAGAAGTCTGCATAGTCTTTATGACTATAAAGAATAAAGTCATAAGTCAAGGAAAGGACAACTAGAAGATGAAGATGTAGGTAGTCTGGACTCCTTTTCTGAGTTGCTGAGAAGTATAACTTCATTTCCTATGTAGTTGTCTCAGTAGGAGAGCTCCAAAAAGATGCCAGGGAAAAGCTCTGGAAAAACACAGACCTGGGAGCAACCCTTGTCCTGCCTGCCAATGGAAGAGTTCCCATAAACACAGCTAGCCCTACAGTTGGAGGATATCTACAGAAAAGAGCCCGGCTTTGAGACAATACTTTACGAAAACCCTTTTGGTAGAGGCAAATCAGAGGACAATGTGCCCTGACAAATGCAAGCATAGAAGGTCAAGGTCTAGGGAATACAGAACTGGCTCAAGGCATATGCTTGACCAGGACAGGCCTGAGCTTTTGTTCAGTTACCACAAACCTTCTATAGAATACTCCACTTTGAGATAGTCAGGTTCAGAAAATAAAAGCTGCAGGCTAAATCCTTTACAAGTAATGTCGCTAACACCCTCTTTAGCTCTATTGCCACCATGACAAAAGAAAAGAAGGAAAGAAGGAAGGAAGGAAGGAAGGAAGGAAGGAAGGAAGGAAGAGAGAGAAGGAACTAGTTTATTTCACTTTCATCCCAGGGAACAGAAATTTAAACTGGGAATGGAAAATGGTAATAAGGAATATGGATGCCTGTAAAACCCCAAGGCAGATTTGAGCTTACACCGCACATCACAGCTTCCCATTGTTCTAGTGCAGACCAAACCTTGGGAGGTCCTGGAGCCAACCTGTCATTAGGGCCCACAAGCCATAGTAACATAGAATGGAAATCAAAGGTGGAGGGGAAGGTGGATTTCACCAAAGCGTTCATCCCAAAGCTGGTGCTTTGCTACAAGACTTTGAAGGGGAGTCTCAAGGGAAACTTGCCCTTTTCCCATAGGTTGGTTCACTGAAAAGATCAACTCACAGTTATAGTAGATTAATAAGAGAAAGGTTTTTTCTAAATACCACGTGCATGGGGGGAACCACAAGAATGATTTCCTAAAGTTTCAGTGATAGTCAGTGGCTTTTAAAGATGCCTTCTAGAAGGGAGCGGGGAGAGAAACTGGAAGTATACGTGCAGCCAGCGGTTGCTGGGGGGGTAGATGGAGGGAAACAGACGGAGTTGCAGATTAACCTGAGAGACAGGTCTCGTGCGCCAAATGACCTGAGGGCCAGGTCTATGTGATAAGGAGTCCAGCAGCCCCTTTCTGCTTCTAAATCAGGTTGCTCAGGTTTTATAGAGGGGAGGCCAGTGCTTTCTAATCAAAAATGGCCTTTTCCCTGAAAATGTTCTTTATACCAAAGAATTATATTTTGGGCTGAAATTTCCTTAGCTCCTTCAACTTCATGGCCATATGGGTGAAATCTTCAAAGGAGACTTGCTTATTCTACACCAGAAAGAGTAGGCTACATGCAAGCAACTTCAGACCAGATGAAGACGTGCGAGCTCCAAGACAGACAATGTCTTAGAGCTCTGAAGTGGCCGTAGACTGCGAAGGCCAATGTCTCTATCTCTAAACTGTTCCTCCTTCCTCTCTGGGGCTCTTCCTCTCTCTCATCTTTGAACTTTAAGTCCATCTGTCACTCTTTCTCTTCCATGGCCTTAATTTCTTATTTTCATCCCTCTACAAATAAACTGAACCCCTCCCACTCATCTACAAACAAGCCTTATCCCCTCTGTACTTCAAAGAAACGAAACCCCTTATCCCTCCCTGCTTACTCACGTCACTGTCCTATACTCCCTCCCAGGACACTCTTCCGAGTGGCAGATTTCATGAGCTGCTTTCCTTTCCTCAACTCCCATTTGCTCCTTAAATCCTCTATAATCTACCTTACATGAGATAAGAGTAATACTTACAGGAAATTATTTTTTTCATTTCAGGGTAATTTTTGTTGTGGTAGCAAAATACAAGTAACACAACGTTTATCATTTGAACCATTTTTTTGGTGTCCAGTTCTGCTGCATTAAATACATTCACGTTCTGTGTGGCCAAAACCACCATCTATCACCAGAACGTTTTCATGCTTAACTGCAGTTCTGTACCCATTAAACAACAACCCCATTTCTACAGCTCCCTGCCCCCAGCCTGTGACAGCCACTAGCCTGCTTTCTGTCTCTATGAATTTGACTCTCAGTACCACATATAAGTGAAATCATGGAATATTAACTCCTGAGTGTCTAGCTTATTTCACTTAGCATAATATTTTCAATGTTTATCTTTGATATAACATGTACCATAATGTCCTTCCCTTTTAAGGCTGAATAAGATTCCATCATATGTGTATAACACATTTCTTAATCCATTTTTTAAAGAAATCAACATCCCTTTTTCCACAGCAGCTGTATCATTTCAGATTCTCACGAGCATATTCCAGTGTTCTGATTTGTTATCTCCTTATCAAGGCTCATGATTTTCTGATTTTTGATAACAGCCATCTGAGGGGTATGAAGTGATATTCTGTTGTGGTTTTGATTTAGTGACATTAAGCATTTTCTCACAGCTTAGTCACTGAGTGTTTATCTTCTTTGGAAAAATGAGCAATCAAATCCTTTGCCCATTTTTTACTTGGATTATTCCTTTGTTGTTGTTGCGTTGCCTCCTCAGACTTCCTTATAAATTGCATGTCAATCCATTATCAGATATAAGATTTGCAAATATTTTCTCACATTCCATGGATTTGCTCTGACTGTGTTAATAGTGTCTTTTGTACACTAAAGTTAAACACAACTCATTTCATCCTCATAACTCCCTGAGTTGGATGTTATTGCTATCATCAGTACCTACCTCATATGGCGAAACAGACACAGAAGACTTCCATAATGTCCCAGGATTCCATGGTCAGGGCTGACCTTGAGTTTGAGCCCACATAGCTTGTTTCCAGAAACACTGTGCTGCAAAAACACTTTATAATGGACATCAGTGGTCTCCTTATTACCAAATATAATTATATTTTATTACTCTCCATTCCACTACGTGCCTTTTTGCTATTGTTTAAAATTATAGCCCTTTCCCGTGTGCAACTCTCCTTCCATTGCCTACTATCCTTTTCGTGGCTCTCCTCCCACTTCTGTGAGATAGTTAAATCTCTTTCTTCAATCTTCTGAATCACCACTTCAGAGTTCTCCGTTTAGCCTTGTTTTGTGCTTTTTCTAAAATGATCCAGGAACCATGTCATCCTGTTTGTCATGGGTTGAGTTGTGTCTTACCAAAAGATATTGAATTCTTACTTGCAAGTACCTGTGAGTGTGATCTTACTTAGAAATAGGATCTTGACCAATGATCAAGTTAGGCTGAGGTCATTAGGACAGATCCCAATCCATATGACTGTGTCCTCATAAAAGAAGGAAATTTATACTGAGAAAAAGACCTTCATAGAGAAAGAAGATGTAAAGACTCAAGGAAATGCCATCTGCAAGCCAAGGAATGCCTGAGGCTACCAGAAGCCAAGAGAGAGACAAGGATCAGATTTTCCTTCATAGACTTCAGAAGGAACTACTCTTGCTGACACCTTGACTTTGGACTTCTGGGCTCCAGAACTATGAGATAATACATTTCTGTTGTTTAAAACATCCCAGGAAACTAATACATTCTCCAGGAACTTGGGGGCAACTCTTCTTTGGACAGTTTCTATAACTCACATCTCTAGTTCTAAGTTCTAAGCCTTTTAATTTCTAGGCCTATAGTTCCAACAACACCTAATGACTGCCCAACCATCACCCTACCTTTCTAGAATATTACTCATCTCCCATCTCTATTTTTCCTCACCTTTTACCCCTCTACACTATAACTTTGGTAAATGAGACACTTATGGCTTGAGTCACTCTGGCCAAAGGCCACAAAGTCAGCTTTGAGTCCTCATTTTCCACTCACTTGAAGCTGTCTCTATTTCTGTAGTCCAATAAATCATATGTGATCCATTAGTTTGGGAGACTAGCATCAGGTCCCAGACTTAGCAGAGTCACCCATGGCCAGAGTGCCATCAGCAGACTCAACTCCACCTAGTAGCCAAAAGGATGGAAGGCAGGTTAGTCCAAGTTAGAAGGCACAAAACATGGAACCCAGGCTATTTTTCCAGCTGACATTAAGCTGGACTCCCCCTTTTTGTATACCCAGAATTTTGCCTAGTATCTTAACACATTTAAAATGGTTCACATTTTCCATCTGAACCCTAGACCAGTAGCTATAGTTCTAATGACTGCATGCAGATGTCCTTGAGGCCTAAAACTAAGCTCTTACTCTGATTTGGATTACCCATGGTGCACTTGACCACTGCAAGAACTCTACTATTATGCCGCATCAGGACTCAGATCAGCTCGCTTGTCTAATTTAGTGCCCACTGTTCAGCTTTTTTAAAAAAGTTTGCTCAAATGTATTTAACAATTTATAGTTCACAGTAGGTAGTTATATCTATTTTCTTCTTTAATACTAAGACTCTTTTAAAAAACAAGAAATTCAAGAAGTTAAATAACTGACACAAGCTTATGTAGTTAGCCTTTGCAACACCCACACTTAGCTCGGGACTTCTCACTCTGGATCCTGTGCTCTTTTCACTTCTCAATGTTGCTTGTCCTGCATTCCTGGAATCTTCTGATAGACTGAACTTCTTTCCAGCCTGTATCAGTCGCATGGGGCCCTCAAGCTCCAGATTCCAATTTCTCTTCATCTTTACTGCTCTGCTGTAGATAACTGACTCATATTCTTTCATATCCCAAGCTTTGACAGATGGCCACTTTTTAAGTGGTCTTAAGACTGACAACTCCTCTTCCTAAAAGGCTGAAATGGTTTAAAAAATTATAGAACAGGCTGTGCACACTGGCTTACACCTGTAATCATATAGCACTTTGGGAGACTGAGGCTGGAGGATTTCTTGAGGCCATGAGTTTGAGACCAACTTAAGTAAGAGCAAGACTCCATCTCTATAAAAAGTAGAAAACTTAGCCAGGCATGGCAGTGTGTGTCTATCGTCCCAACCAGATGGAAGATGAAGCAGGAGAATCACTTGAGCCAAGGAGTTTGAGGATCCAGTGAGCTATGATGAGGTCATTCTACTCTAGCCCAGGGTACAAAGTGAGTCTCTGTCTCAACAAAAGAAAAAATTACAGAACAATAAACATAATTCCATAAACAAGTAGGCAAGTTTCTAAGTACAAGATAAACATAATATTCCCATGACAAAGATTAACATATTTTTAGATCAATTTTTAAAGATGATATATTGAGATTCCATGTGGTTCCAATGTGAACTGTAATTACAAGAGGGAAAAGGTCACAGATATTGACTCTATTGAATAAATGACCACCCAGGACTAATTTCTCCCTAGAATTTTTTGTCCATGTTTTCATTTGAAGATGGCGAATGTTAATCTTTTGTTAATCATTTCTTCCTTCCTTAATACTAGAAGGCATCCCTGGTGGTCTAGGGGCTTAAAAGAAAAAGAAAGGAAAGAAAGAAAGATAGAAGATGGCATGGCTGCTTTATCTACTACCATTTTCTGTTCTGGTCTATAAGGTGCTCATCATGTGGGGATAAACTCAAGGACTGAAATCATGGGCTGTGTCCCAGTGAAAATTCTGATTCCATCATTATTGACCTTGAACAAGCTACTCAAGCTTTCTATATCTTATTTACTTCACTGTAAAATGGAGTTATTAATAGCAGACATGTCTCCGAGTGTTGTTGGAAGGTTTAAATAATTAATATAGGTGAAGAGCCCAGAATAGCACTTTTTTTTTTGTAGAACTTGCTATTTAATGTTTGTTAGTGTGTACTACATATGTACAGGACTGGGGATATAGGACACGCGAACCCCTGGAGGGATCATTGCTGCTAGATAGTCACAGGAAATTTTAAAATGAACACTCCAGAAACCTCACTCTACTAGTTGTCATGGAATGTCTCTATTCCCCATTACCCAATAGAGTTAATGTAAATAATTATTTTTATATGAGACCATTATTTCAACCTGATAAATATGTATGACCCTCTTCATGTTAGTTAGGAGTTATCAGCCGCTGACTTAGACACATAGCAACAACAACAAAAAAAATACTTTTGCAGAAGAAGTAGTTGGTTATTAAAAAAAAAAAGTTGGCCATGGATATAGGGTCAGGGCAGCCTGCCAAACATAATTTCTTAAAAAAGAAGAGGTGAAAGCCTATTATACTTTGTCACCATGATCTATGTATAAGTGTTACAAATTAAAGATCTGTAATGAGTTACCCTTTCTGTATGTTGTGATGAGTTATGTCTTACTGGCTTTCACTTTGTATTCTTAAAACATCATATGAGATAATTAGACAGAAGTCAAGAGAATTAATAAAAAATAGCAATAACATAACTGCACCATATCTTGTGCTTCTGAGTTACTTCTTTGCAAAAAAAATTATTTTTGTGATAGTGCTAAGTTATACAGCATTCTTCATAATGTAATATACAATGAATTACCCTTATTGTTAGTTGTACTCACTGATCAATTTTTGTAAAAAGCTGCAATCAGAAACATTCTAGGAAATTATACTTTTCTCTGAATCACAATGTAACTTAAAAAATGAAAAATATGAAAACTGTTCAAATGTATGAAGTAATATTACAGAAATAAAAAATAAAGCTGACAAATTGTATCATTGTATGAATATGATATAGAGCCAGAAGATAAATTAATTAGTTTATATTTTTAGGTATAGATCTATAGTTTTTTTTGATATCCCTCATATATTCACATCAAAAAATTATGCAAATGAGTTTTTCTCTATTCAAAACTCTGTGGAGAACTGCATTATAGGAGAAGCAACCATCATATAAATAAATAAAGATCAGTAATAAAAAATGTATTTAAAGGACAATGCCCATAGCTCAGTGTGTAGGGTACCAGCCAAATACACTGAGGCTGTCAGGTTCAAATCCAGCCCTGGGCCAGCTAAAATCAATAATGACAGCTGCAACAAAAAAATATCCAGGCATTGTGCTGGGCACCTGTAGTCCCTGTTACTTGGGAGGCTGAGGCAAGAGAATTGCTTAAGCCCAAGAGTTTGAGGTTGCTGTGAGCTATGACACCACAGCACTCTACCAAGGACGACATAGTGAGACTCTGCCTCAAAAAAAAAAAAAAAATGTATTCAAAGAGAGGAAAAAAGGAGACATTAATTAGAAGAATTTTTTTTTGTCTTCTGAATGAATTTCAAGTTTTCCTCATGATCTTGACCTACAGAGCCCTGCAGTACCTCATTAGCAAATGCAATGCTCTAAACAGGCCACACAGTCATACTAGGAAAAGCTTATTGCACTGGTTCTTTCTGGACTTTCAAAAGCTAGAATTAATATCCAATGGCAAGAATCCTGTTCTGATAAACTCTTCTTTATCTAAATACCTGCCTTTCTTCTGATCTCCACTGACTCTGCTGGCCTGAAGATAGCAGTGAGCCATCTGATAGAAGATAAACTCTCCTATCTGTTTTCCACCCTCATTGAAGAAAACCTTTGAATTTGTAACTTTGGAGGAAGATACATATCACACAATCTTCAGTTGCCAGGAATTCAAAAAGTGGGCCATGGCAGTCACTGCTGGAATCTGGCCTGTCTGCTTTTATTTTATTTTGTCTTTTCAAGTATCAGTACAGAATACTTAACCGAAATGTAGTGCACTTAACCACAAAGTTCCTGCAATATCTTCAGCAGGAATTTATTTAAACTATGTGGCAGGTCTGCTGAAGAAAAGCCATTTAAATGCTACTGATCTTTCCCTGGGTCCCATTACAGTTCTAATTTCATTCAGGTTCTGTATTCTTTCAAAATCCTATGTGTTTACACAGTCTCTGAGCCAACAAGACACAAAGTAGATTTTGCTTTAGAGAAGTCATTTCAAAGGAGATTTCAAGACAGAATCTAAAGTTAAACCTGACATTCTTAAATTAATCAAAATTTATCCCCTCCCCCAAGATTTTAAAGTATACCTCCTAGCACAAAAAAATGTTTTCCAAACATTTATGAACTTAATAACTGATAGCATCACCTGTTATCCAAATGAAATAGAGAAAGGGCATGGTTTCATTTCCTTACTACAAAACCTAAAAATCCCACATGCAGAGTTTTACCCTCGGTTGGGCAATCTTATTGAGTGGGACTTATTTCCAGCAATTATTCTTCATAATTAGCTCTTTTATGCTATTTACCTCCTGGGCAATTGCCCTGCTCTGTCTTCCTTTCCCCAGTCATCATGTTTAAGTTCCCTTGGTTTGGGATGTCAAATGAACCTATCACTAAGTAAAACCGGGCTGAGATCTGATGGACACCAAGAAGCATGGATTCAACAAGGCTTCCTAATGTCGGCGTTTCTCCCCTGTGCTAACATGTCCACCTGTGTCCTCAGATCAGAATGTCTCCATGTTGGTGATCCACGAGTCATGTTTAGTTCACTGAGGACCGCATACAGTTAGTATGTCTTTTTCTCTGTAGCCTCTTAAAATGTTTGGACTTCTTTCTCCATTAATATTGGATATTGAGGCACCAGCCACATACACCTGAGTTGGCAGATTCGAATCCAACCCGGGCCGTCAAACAACAATGACAGCTGCAACCAAAAAATGGCCAGGCGTTGTGGTGGATACCTGTAGTCCCAGCTACTTGGGAGGTGGAGGCAGGAGAACTGCTTGAGCACAGGAGTTGTAGGTTGCTGTGAGCTGTGATGCCACAGCACTCTACCCGGGGCAATAGCTTGAGGCTCTGTCTCAAAAAACAAGCAAACAAACAAAAAAGACAGAAATGAAATACAAATAGACCAGAGTATGAATAATAGGGGAGGAAGCGGAAATATTTCATGAGCAATGACCACATTTTGCATTCTTTTTGGCTTCATGGGTTTTCCATAGTTACTAGTTTATGAAAACCTGTTCTAGACCCATGTTAAAATTAGTTTGTAATTTCTGCATGGGGAAGAATAAATGAGTCCACAATGTCCTGTTTGGTAAATTGACATAAAACCAGGTTTGGAAAGTTGCTCTAATCCATATATTATCAAATCCTACTTCTCAATTTCAAGACTTTCTAACAAAACCAAAAGGACAATCGAAGTAAAACTACTTTGCCAATCAGGAAAAGAAAATGATAATTAATGGATTATTGAATAATAATTCAAGTGAGGACTATTTAAAAATATCTGATGAGATTCCTTTCCAGCTTTACTTTTATTTTTTCTTTGGTTGAATAGATCTAATGGGTTGAGAGGTTTCCAAGGAGAAATCAGAGAATTTTTGAAATATTATCTTCCTGATCGGCCTTTTATTGAATCATGATGATTTACTTTGGAAAACAGTTTATTTATGGATCTTTTGGAACTACTTTACATTTTAAGAAATTGTTAATTTTTTCCTTTTATTTATTTATTTTCAGCCAAATATTGTCGAGCAGAACATTGTTAAATTCTAAGTGACACATTTTAGAATACATGTCACTCTCATTTAAACACATCTCTGCTACTCAGATGTGGTAGGTAAGGACATGTGGTAGGACCAGGCACCAACTTTCAAACCATTTACAATTGATTTGTGATCCCACCAGCAATTTCTCTTGCCTTCGCTTCCTTTCTCAAGCCTCAGGCCTTACTCATGGTGGCCTTAAGAACCCTGGATATGACAGGAAGCCTGAAGGAAATGAAAAGAAAGCAAGAGCTGTGAAACATGGGACTTTGGGGAGCTGACCCCCAAGTAGGACAGACAGGGGTGGCGGAGGGGGGCAGTTGCCTGCTCCGGGGACAGCTCCTTCCACTCCGAAGTAGCATCCTTTTGTTTCTGCCCAAATTCCTTCACTTCCTTTTTTATTATAACCTGAAATCCTACCAATTAGAAAGTGGTTTGAGTTAACAAATCTATGCTTCTAAACATGAAAATAGGCTTGGCATAGTGGCTCATATCTGTAATCCCGGCACCCTGGGAAGCAAAGGCAGGTGGATTGTTTGAGCTCAGGAATTCAAGACGAGCCTAACCAAGAGCGAGACCCCATCTCTATTAAAAAAAAAAAATAGGGTGGCACCTGTGGCTCAGTGAGTAGGGCACCAGCCCCATATACCAAGGGTTGCGGGTTCAAGCCTGGCCCCGGCCAAACTGCAACAAAAAAAATAGCTGAGCATTGTTGTGGGTGCCTGTAGTCCCAGCTACTCGGGAGGCTGAGGCAAGAGAATCGCCTAAGCCCAGGAACTGGAGGTTACTGTGAGCTGTGTCACGCCACAGCACTCTACGGAGGGCAATAAAGTGAGACTCTGTCTCTACAAAATAAATAAATAAATAAATAAATAAAATAGCCGGGTGCTGTGGTGGGTGCCTGTAGTCTGAGCTACTTGGCAGACTGAGGTAAGAGGACTCTTGAGCCTCATAGTTTGAGGTTGCTGTGAGCTATGACACCATAGCACTCTACCCAGGCTGACAAAGTGAGACTTCATCAATAAATGAATGAATGAATGAACAGATGAATAAATAAATGTGAGA
The DNA here is from genome assembly GCA_963574655.1 of Perodicticus potto. Lineage (NCBI taxonomy): Eukaryota > Metazoa > Chordata > Mammalia > Primates > Lorisidae > Perodicticus > Perodicticus potto. The sequence continues at coordinate 50,296 of CAUYRH010027344.1, read as the reverse complement.
ATACTCCTGGGAGGATTAAACGTAATACCTCTCATAGGAGAACACTATGTGGCTGACTCTAGGCTAAGCCCTGTGCTAAGCAGAAAAGGAAAATATCTATGAAGATGAAGAAAGCACAACCCCTGACTGCCTAAAACCAGAATCTGGCAGGAATGAAAGGTATGTAGGCAGTTACACGATGATGTGTTGTATGATTTAATTAAAAGGCTATCATCTTTTTAAAAGGTGATTGCTCAGGGGTATTTGCAAAAGCTTCTCTGTGAATGTGACTCTAGAGTTGGACCTTGGAGGATCCACTGAAGATCTCAGGCAAAGAAGTGGCGTCAAAGTGTTTTATTCAGAGACAGTGGTCCGGACAAGACAAGGGCAGGAAAGGGTCCTGTGTGGCCTGGAGGAAATATTTGGTTTGACCTCGGGATGTATAGTAGATGTGGGGAATCACAGAGCTGGTAAGCAACAAGGATTTGATGAGTAGATTGTAAAGGAATTAACGAGCTCTGTTTAAGACGTCATTTATTTTGAGACAAGGTCTCACTCTGTTGTAGCACCCTGACTAGAGAGCAGTGGCATCATCATAACTTAATGCAATCTCAAACTCCTGGGCACAAGCAATCCTCCTTCCTCACCTTCCCGAGGAACTGGAAAGACAAGCGTGTACCTGTATGCCAGGCCGATATTTCTGTTTTTTGTAGAGACAGGATTTAGCTATTTTGCTCAGGCTGGTCCTGAACTCCGGGCTTCAAGGGAGTCCCCTGCCTTGGCTACCCAAAGTGCTAGGATTACAGGTGTGTGCCACCACACCTGGCTAAACCGTATCTTTTATCCAAAGGAAAGTCATGAAAAAATGCTAAAAATAGGATGACAGATCCAAATCTGTATGTTCAAAAGTTAATTCTGGTAGCAGCACTTTTTTGTAAATCGCATTTGCTTTTTCTTCAGGACTATCTAGGCAGCTAACTAGGAGAGGAAAGAAGGAAAGCCAGGCCATATTATTCTCCTTTGAGATGGAATAGTCCTGCAAGGGATGCTGCAAGGGGAATTCAGACCAAAACAGGATGGAGACATTAACAAATTTCAATGGCTCAGCACCTGTAGCACAGTGGTTAGGGAGCCAGCCACATACACCAAGGGTGGCAGGTTCAAACCTAGCCTGGGCCAGCTAAACAACGATGACAACTGCAACAAAAAGTAGCCAGGTATTGTGGCAGGCACCTGTAGTCCCATCTATTTGGGAGGCTGAGGCAAGAGAATTGCTTACACCCAAGAGTTGGAGGTTGCTGTGAGCTGTGATGTCACAACAGTCTACAGAGGGTGACACAGTGAGATTCTGTCTCAAAAAAATAAAATAAAATAAATATGGATTGTTTTAAAGCAGGGTAGGCAAACTATTTACCCATATAGAGTTTTTGTACAGCATGTGAGCTACTAATGTTTCTACATGTTTAAGTAGTTAGAAAAAAAAATCCAAAGATTAACAGTACATTTGTCGCACCTGAGAATTATAGAATATTCAAATTTCAGTATCCACTAATAAAATTTTATTCTAACATAATGATACCCATGTGTTTATGTATCATCTATAGTAGAATTGAATATCTATGACCCAGACTATATGACTTAAAAAGCTAAAATACTGGCTCTTTGGTCCTGTCTGACAAACAGCCACATCTTCTCATGCAGTGCCAGCCGCATCTCCGAGGCACCATGGTGAAAGAGAAGGTCGGAATAAACAGCTTTGGCCGTATTGGGTGCCTGGTCACCAGGGCTGCTTTTAACTCTGGAAAAATGGATATTGTCACCATCAGTGACCCATTCATTGACCTCAACTACACGATCTACATGCTCCAGTATGATTCCACCCATAGCAAGTTCCATGGCACAGTCAAGGCTGAGATGAGTGTGAACCATGAGAAGTACAAAAACAGCCTTGGCATTGTCAGCAATGCCTCCTGCACCACCAACTGCCTAGCCCCCTTGTCATCCATGACAACTTCAGCATCGTGGAAGGACTCATGACCACAGTCCATGCCATCACTGCCCCCCAGAAGATTGTGGGTGGCCTCTCTGGGAAGATGTGGAGTGATACCATGGTGCACTCTAGAACATCATCCCTGCCTCTACTGGTGCAGCCAAGGCTGTGGGCAGGGTCATCCCTGAGCTGAATGGGAAGCTCACTGACATTGTCTTCCATGTCCCAGTGTCAATGTCATGGACCTGACCTGCCACCTGGAGGAGGCTGCCAAGTACAGTTATAGCAAGAAGGAGGTGAAGCAGCATCAGAGGTCTCTCTAGAGCATCCTGGACCATACTGAGCACCGGGTTCTCACCTCCAATTTTGACAATGACACCCCTTCTTCCACTTTCAATGCTGGGTCTGGCATTGCCCTCAATGACCACTTTGTCCAGTTCATTGCCTGATATGACAATGAATTTGGCTACAGCAACAGTGTGATGGGCCTTATGGCCCACATGGCCTCCAAGGAGTAAGAGCCCACAGACCACCAGCACCAGCCAGAGCACAAGAGGAACAGAGAGGCCCTCAGCTGTTGGGGGACCCCTGCCTACTCAGTCCCCTACCTCACTTAGAATCTCCCCTCAACACAGTTTCCACACCAGACCCCCTGAAGAATAGGAGAGGCCTAGGAGCCCCACCTTGTCATGTCATATCAGTAAAGGTCCCTGTGCCCAGTCAAAGGGAAAAAAGCTAAAATATTTACTATCAAGTACTTTGTAAGAAAAAATGTGCAGGGATATTTTTAAAAAGCTGTGAGTCTGTGAGTCTGGAAATAGCTAACCTTCTTTCTTCCTACTGCCATTGGGTCAGTACAGGTGTGAGTGACCTAGAAGTAAACGTTTGAGTTCTATGTGATGCTGCATCAGATTTGCCAAGTCTGAGGCTTTGCTGCACCCCTCTGTTCTGGCACTCAGGGAAGTGTGCCCTTTCCTGATGACCCATTGCTACTGTCTGACTCCTTCTTGCACCATAGGCCCAGAATCTAGGATTCAGAACTCTGACTGTAACTATTAGCATTTCGATTCAACTATTTGTTAAATGAGTTAAAGTTAGTAAGTTTTTGAAAGGATTTGGTGGGCTAACTTGGAAACTTTAGGAACATGTTCACCCTGATGAGAAAATGTACTTGCAAAAACAACCTATCTGTAAATTATGGAGCTGCATATAGAGGCTTAAGTTGTGTGATAGAATTTTCATTCATATGCTTGAGGCTAAGTCAATGTGATTTAACAGTGTTGAGGCTCATAAAAGATGTCTAGGGCTTGGAAGCGTGCCAGTAAGTTTTCCTGATTACTACATACTGACTATTTCAGATTACAGTTAGAAAGCTCATGAATGAGGCAGACAGGATGTCACCCTAGGTTAGTTTTATAACCTGGAATTTATGACTGACTTCCAATTTAGTCTGGGAAAAAAGATATCAGGGTTGGGGTTCAAGAGGGTGTGGATTAGTTGATAGGACTTAAGTGAAAATGTATTTATTGATAAAATTTATATGGAACAACTCTGCAAAAATATTTCTGGTTTTTAAGCTTAGAACATTATATTAAATGTTTTAAAGGATTTTTTTTTAATCCATTGCAGAAATAGTTACACAGTGCTGAAGAAGTACCTGACTCTTTGTCAGATCCTGGACATACAAATATAAATAAGACACGGTTCCTTTCCTCACATAATGTACTCTCTGGATAAACCAAAAAATAAAAGGGCAATAAAGAGCCATAGAAAAAATGAAAGTATCATTTAGTTCAATTGTGACAGAAAGAGAGTAGTCATTTCAAGATAAATATGTTAATATTTATAAGGCATTCAGAGCTTTTTCCAGAAAGTTTCTGAGCAAGTACAAGATTATTGAAGACCGAGACAATTTCCATTTTGAACCCCAGACACAGTAAAAAAGACTTAATGGCACATTTTGGTCATTAATCCTAAAGTTGCAAAGGCAATCATCATTCATGATAAGCTATTACATGCCCAGCATCTGAATCTTGACGGTTGAAAATCTGTATCTCCCGAAGTTAACACCATGAAATATATAACATAATGAGTTCAACATGTGTTTATTGGCTAAATGAATGTCACTACTTTTTGGTGACATTTGAATGTACAGATGGAAAATACAACTCTGAAATTGATTTAGGAAATGCTAGCCCATCATCCAAAAGGTATTATTCAGGAGGCACTAAGTCACAAAATAGCATGAGGCAAGAAGCTTGCCCATAGCAATTATGAATCCTCTGTATTAAACAGAGCAAGAGAAGGGAAGTTCCTTTAACTGACTAATCATCTGAGTTTGCTATTCTTCACTTCCTCGTAAGTACAGTGAGACTTTCCGAGACTCTTGGCCTTGTGGAAAGAAACTGCTTTGAAACATTCTGCATAAGAGCTTTATTTACTCTTTGTAAAATGGAACAATAATGAGAGTAATGATAACAGTAGTAATAATAAATCCAAGCTGATATATTAATAGATGTAATACCATGTAATATAATAATGGTAAATACACTGGAAAGATTAAACATGTAAGATTTTTGAAGCACTTACAAAGTTTAAGAGACAATTATTGTTCTATATGTGTTAATTGTATTGCTATTGTTACCCGTGTTTACTGGGAAGAACAATAATGCAGAAAAACCAAAATTATTTCTTCTGAATTTTGAAATTAACTATATAAGTTTTTGTTCATCAATAGTTTTTCTTTAATAAAAGCTGCTCTTGTTTTTATTTTTTGTTTACTCATTCATTCATAAATGTTTATTAATTTGATAAGTAAACAAGTAGTTGTCTAGTTGATTATATCTCACCCACCCTTTTGGGGAGAGCAGGACTGAAAATCCAAGTATATCTTGGTTCCTTTCTCAGGAGAGTACACTCTGTGTGGGGAGCCAGATAAAAAAATCAAGGACTGAGGCGTCTGCCATGACTCAGGTGTGCTTAGGTACTTGGAGGTAGAGGTTCACCCAGTCCACAATTCAGGGTTAAGAAACATTCCTTTAAAGCACTAATGCTTGGGCATAATTGTGAGAAATTAGTAAAATTTGGCCAGGTAGGGAAGGTGGGAGCCAGAATTATTCTAAGCAGAGAAACCATCAGAAAACACACAACATAAAAAAAAAAAAGGTATGCAAATTTTTTATTTTAATTTTTATTTATTTATTTTTTGCTGAAACAAAGGGTACTTGTTGAGTGTCTTACGTATTTAACGTCTTCAAATTCAGATGCAGTAACACAGATCTGATCTGATCTGTAAACAGTTTGACAGTGAGGTGATCCCAGGACACGCTTGGATGGGTATGGAAAGTAAGGTGGGGAAGGAAAGGCAGTCAACAAAGGATTTTCTATCAGTTCTGTTTAGACTATGAGTAAATGGAAATCACACTGGGGACTCTAGGAGTTGGTGCAGCACATCAGGGCTCAGTTATCTAACTTGAGGGCAAGGGAGTTACAGCACAGTCACACGCCACATGACTTTGGTCAACGATGGACCTCAGGTACTGTGGTGGTCCTCAGGTACAAGTTTATAATGCAGCTAAAAAACAACTCTTAATCACCTGTTGAACGTGTAGCGCTGATAGCTGTTGTAACGGTGTGAACAAACCTACCAAGTTGCCATGCGATGAAAGTCCAGCACATAACACTTATATCCAGTATAAAATGCTCCCAATAACACTTCATGATACTAACAAGTGACTATGTTCCTGGGTTGTGTATTCACTATACTATACTTTTTAGCATTATTTTCGAGTATACTCTCTCTGCTTACTAAAAGAAACAAAACAAAACTGTCACACAGCTTCAGGAAGGTCCTGGAGGAGGCTTTCCAGGGAAAAGTCATAGTTATCACAGGCGAGGACAGCTCCGTGCCTGTCACTGCTCCTGAATGCCTTCCGGTGGGACAGGACGTGAAGATGGAAGACAGTGAGTGATACTGATGACCTTGACCCTGAGGTCTAGGCTAGCGTATGTATTCGTGTCTTAGGTCTTTTTGTTGTTGTTAAGTTTAAAAAGTAAAAAAGAAAAAATTAATAGGGAAAGCTTATAGAATAAGGATATCCAAAAAGAAAATGTTTTTGGAAAGTTGTACAATGTGTTTGTGTTTTAACCTCAGAGTTATTCCAAAAGGGTCAAAAGGTGTTTTAAAAAAATTAAAAGATTTATAAAGTAAAAACGTTAGAATAATTTAGGCTAATTTGTTATTGAAGAATGAATGCGGCGTGGGCTCAGTGTCCGGTGCTTGTGGTCTGCAGGAGTGCACAGCAGTGCCCTGGGCCTTCAGTCGCTCACCCAGGACCACCCCCAGGCCAGCAAGCTCCATCACAGGAAGGGCCCTATACAGGTGCAGCAGTTCATATCTTTTATATTGTATTTTTACTGTGCCTCTTCTTACCTCTATGTTACCATTGCCTAAGTATTCAGTATAGTAATGTACTGCACATGTTTGTAGCCCTGTAGCAATAGGCTGTACCATGCAGCCTAGGTGTGCAGTGGTCCACCAGGGTTTGTGGAAGTTCACTCCTCAGTGTTCACACAAGGATGAAACCGCCTAAAGATGCGTTTGGTAGAATGTTTCCCTCCTTAAGTGATGCGTGATTGTATTTCTTTATGCCCCCTTGACACTAATGGCTGAGGACCGCTGTGGGAGAAAGAGCTGAGGCAGTTGAAGTCAGTGTCACTGCAAAGGTAAGGAAGGTCCTAGCTTGGGGACGAGGGAGGAGACTTGGACAGCATCAACAATACTTGCCACACTGTGCACACCTGGCAGGAAGACTGAGAGGAAGAGCAGCTGACGAAGAGGTTTTGGTGCTGGGTGGAGGAACTTGAACTCTATCCTGAGCATTACAGGGAGCTTTTGAAATTTTTTTAATGGGGTAAGAGAAACAGATTTGGTTTTGTAAATTCTACTCCTGCTGTCTCCTTGGGAAATGGATTAGAAGTGGCTGGACTAGAGGTACGTGGCTTTAATTTCAAAGCAGGGGTGTTCTACTGACAAAAATCATGTTGGTCTGTGGCACAGCTTCACATTGTGTGGAAGAAAAAGGAGAGGGAGAAATCTTTGCAGATTTCAAGTTTCTGTCCAAGAAAACTAAGTACAAGGCAGTACCTTTCTTCCAGGTTGAGAATTCAAAAGGAGAAGACAGATTTCAAGGGCAAGAAGATCAAGGAGATCTGGAAATTCTGAAAGTGCAGACTGACTCCAGACTTCACCGAACATTTCTGATCTAGAGACATAGCTCTAAACATGCTCAGTATACTAAGGGTGCTTGACGCCAAGCACTGAAGAGTTTCTAGGCTTCCAGAAGATGGAGAAGACAGGTGAGCAATTACAAGACAGGAGTATTGGCACGAAATGGCACAGGGAGACTTGAGTTTCCAGGGGAAGCCAGAGGAAACTGTAACAGACCGTCTTCTAAATTTAAACGTGAATGATATTTATTAGAATAAATGGAGGGGTGGGACATCCTTCACCTGTGAGATGACAAAAACGTATAGTGGGGCAAAACCTGAAACTCATACTAAGTTAAACCAGGTTAAGTTGCTTTCTCACTATCTCCAAAGAAGCATATTCCTGGGGAATAAATGTGAGCTCCCTGGGTGCTTGAAAGAGACTTATTCCCAGGAGGCAGGACGCATCAGGTGCTCAGTAAAAGTTGGTTGAAATGACAGGGCCTCTTCAAGTAAACAAAGCAAACTAATGTAATGTAGTGTGACATAAAACAATTTCAGAGAGGCCACTCACCTGCTCAAAGGGAGAAACACTAGTAATCAGGTAATTTTATTCACTCAATAGCTATTTAATCTATCGAGGACACAAATTGCAAGTTGCTTTATCTACTGGTTAAGGAAGGACGTATTTGAACACCCGCCAGGCAAAAACAATGTTTACCCCACTGTCCTTACTTAATGGAAAGAATGACCTATGTAAATAAAAAGGCATCCTGATTCAGATTGTTTTATTTGTTTAAAAAACTCTTCCTTACTTTAGTCCTTGATAGAGAGGTCCTATTTTAAACATATTCTAACTAAACTAGCTCACCTACTGTTTGCCTAATTTGTTGTGCTAACGTCTAGTAACTCCACTGTTCCTTCCTTAACACCTGACGTTAGCACCAGACTCAGAGTACTAAGTGTGCCTGGCTCTCAGGAATTACTCGACTTCTGAATAAAATGAGTTCTTTTCCCCCAATGGTTTTGAAAGTTTTCTGCATTGTGGTGAGGTTGTTTTTGTCTTCAAAAACATCCTTCATTTTCCTTGTGACAGAACTGCTCTTTGGCTTTAGAGACCTTTCTGAACAGAGTTCTGGAGAGTTTCTCTCAGTTCCACCTCCTCCCACAGCCGAAATATGGGCACATGACCAGCTAGGCAAAGCTGACGCTTTTAAAATACAATTTGAACTTTGAATAAAGTGACAGAGGAACAGAATATGGTTAATACTTCTTACTCTTCACATATGCGGAGCTACCTTAGTTTTCATTTTTCCCTTCCATAGGTTTGCTTTGATCTATGACCTGCCCCATTGATTGTAACACTTTTTGCTTTAGTGTATCTCCTCCAGAATTAGATTCTATTGCTTCTAATCCAAGAATTCTAGTGCCCATAATTCTAAGAGTCTATGAAACTCAGCAAGAACAAGAAGTGGAAGAGAAAGAAGGAAATAGCACACAACTATGCTGAGTGGAGAGGAACATTAAAATGTAAAATATTTTCTCTAGAGAGGAGTATTATTTTTTTAATTAGTAAATGTGAGGCTAAGGTCAGTGGCTTTCAGAGTTAGTGAGCATGATATTGGGAGGCTTGTTTAACTAGAGATTTCCAGGCCCTGCTCCCAAAGATTTTGATCTGGGAGGGCTGTGTGTGCCTGGGAATCTGGATACACAGATTTGTTAGCCTCCAGCTGATTCTCAGACCAGGCTTTGGGAGAAGCTCTTTTCAGTCCTGCTATATAAAAAGGTGGCAGTTAATCAGATGTGTAAGCACAGCAAAACCTGCCTTCTCTCTGCTGCTTGGCTAAACAGTGCCAAACTTCTAGTATAAAGTTTATAAAATATTCTAACTTTGCTAGTGACAATGAAGACCTATTAAATAAATTCTAAGATATATTGACCTATAAGAAAATAATGAAGAGGCTCGGCGCCTGTGGCTCAGCGGGCTAAGGTGCCAGCCATGTACACCTGAGCTGGCGGGTTCGAATCCAGCCCGGGCCCGCCAAACAACAATGACGGCTGCAACCAAAAAATGGTCGGGCGTTGTGGTGGGTGCCTGTAGTCCCAGCTACTTGGGAGGCAGAGGCAAGAGACTCGCTTGAGCCCAGGAATTGGAGGCTGCTGTGAGCTGTGATGCCACGGCACTCTGCCCAGGGTGACAGCTTGAGGCTCTGTCTCAAAAAAAAAAAAAGAAAGAAAGAAAGAAAAAGAAGAAAATAATGAAGACTAGTTTCAAATTTTTATCTCATTGAGCAAGGGGCAAAGGGAAACTTTTGCAAACTAAAACCACCATCTTTATTTTATAATCATTTTTTATAATTTACCTAAAAGCAGCTTTCATACAGGTGTAATTTCATGCGGGCTAAACTGAAACTTTGCTTAACTACTTTTATAATATTATTCAATATAGATCCTATGCAGAAGCTTCATCCTGGAAGCAAAGAATAGTATTTTAAAATTCCTTTTAATTTTTAAACTCAACAACATGCCTGAACAGCTGCTTATTAAATACAAACCAGATCCCCATGGTTCCACTAGACACAGGGAAAGACACAAGAAAATGTAGAAAGTGAAAAGATTTTATAGTCTAACTATGAAAAATAGATTTGAAAGTTGATTTTGAAAGCCAGAAGCTAGTACAGGCATCCTCCAGAGGAATATGAGGGCACAGGTGTAGAATGGGGAGCCCAGGCCCACCCGACTCAGGGCAGCCCATGTGATACCGTGATACTAACGGGCAGGAGACCGTCCTCCTGTCTTACTCCTGCACATGACACTCACAAGGTTTATGCAAGAGGGGAGAATGTGCAGTGCAACCCAGCCTCTGAAGTCCTGAATTAGTATTTAGAAATTAGTCATGGACTTAAAGAAGTAACTTTTATTTTTTTACACCCAAGCTTACTGAAACGAATCAAAGAAATGGTATGAAGTAAAAAGCACTGTTTTTTTTTTTTAGAATTTCAGTCTTTAAACCATTTTTTAAAGCTGTTTGCTCTATGCTGCTGGTACATGTGATGATCACAAGAGACCCTGGGTGTTGTAACATTTATCAAACATCCCCTTCTTGCAGCAGAGCCAGGAGTATGTTAAAGGGGAATTGTTTTTCCTCTAACTTTTCTTAGTGCTATTTCGCGTTGGTCTTTGGCTTTTCCTTACTTGTTATCTCAGTTTCCCTGCTAATCCTTACTTCGGATAAAAGTCTCAAGCTGTGGAGAGGAAGGGAAGATTCCCTTGCTTTCTTGATTAGCACTAGGAATGTGGAAATTTTTAATCCAATTGAACATGACTCAGTGGCTGTTTACTGAATACCCACATGATGCTCAGTCCTCTTTTACATGCTGGGAAGAGGAATAACATGGGCCCAGACCCGAGGAGTGGGGAATTCTGCTGAAAGGTAAAGTAGACAAGAATTAGATGAAGGATTTACAAAATGACAGGGGAAGTTTGTGGAGATGATGGTTTTGATGATGGTGGTGTGCCTTAGCAAGGAGATACTAGAGCTTAAAAACACACTTGTTTTTAATACTTAATCAGATAATACTAGGTACCCTTTAGGAAGGCCAGGAAAGTATTCTGCAGGGTAGAAAGGTACAAAATCGTAATTGATGGTTGTGTCTCTCAAGGCCGGGAGGGCTGGCTCACATGAAGGAGAAGCGGATGATAAAGGAAAGGAACTCCACGTCTGTTGGCGTGTACATCGGGAATATTCTCTTGTCAAATAACATCCTCAGACTCTTTTAAGCCTGAAGCCACTTGAAATGAAAATAATACATGGTTGGTCATTTCAAAACTGTGCTCAACCAGAGTCAAACGAAATTATCGGTAATGAGTAATAAACTGAAAAATGAAGTTTGAAGGAAAAATGTAAAGTGGAACTGAGCTCCAGGAAAGTCACTTTTTTTCCAACTGGAAACTAGGGCAGCCTTCCATCCATTCTGGACTTTGTATATTTAGCAAAGACTAACCATAACATTGTTGCCTACTTTCCCAGTGCTACAAATGATTGAATTATTGATTTTTTTTTTTTTTTGAGACAGAGTCTCACTATGTCGCCCTTAGTAGAGTGTGGTGGCATCATAGCTCACACCAATCTCAAACTCTTGGGCTTAAGTGATTCTCTTGCCTCAGCCTCCCAAGTAGCTGGGACTATAGGTACCTGCCACAATGCCCAGCTATTTTTTGGTTGCAGTTGTCATTGTTGTGTAGTTAGCCTGGGCCAGGTCTAAATCCGCCAACCTCAGTCCTTGTGGCCGGCGCCATAACCACTGTGCTATGGGCACCGGGCCCAAATTATTGGTTAATTAAAGGTAAAAATCAGTTTGGAATTCTTTGCATTTCACCACCCTTGTATTTTTTAGTTACCGCTACAAAAATGTAAGTTTTTATTAATTAATTTTGTTCATGGTTGTGTGAAGATCATTTTTCCTCCAAAACAAAATGCTACAGAGCCTTGACGTAAGTTTCCCACGGTGGACAGCAGACCTCTTAGGAGTTTATAAATCAGTTTAAACTGTTTCATGACAATAAATTAGACAATCCTTTAGTAAGTAAAAAGCCCATATAAATTTACTGCATAAAAAGGTGGGGTGCAAACATTTGAAGACCAATGAGTTGTCAAGATAACAGAATACCATTTTTTCCTAAAAACAATCAGAAAGAAAATCACCTAGAAAATAAGGTAAAAAGAAGAGGCAGAAGTGGTTAGTCTGTAACCTTTCTGAGAATCGGTTTATTCATCTGCTCAGTGGGAAGTATTCCTCACTGTAAGAATACTGTTTCAAAATTAAGCCTTAGATTTCCAAAGTAATAGGTACACAGCATTTTATTAAAGGTAGTTGGGTTGAAGAACCCATTTGTGAGTTCTGTTCTTTACCACTTCCCAGTGTGTGGCTTCTTCTAGACGGTGTAAGTAACGTAGGCTCCCAGACAGTAAATTGGAGCCTAATTATCATCTTTGCCAAGCCTTTACAAAAGCTATTTAAGGAAATGTTCTGAGCACCCATCTTTTTGCAAGCTCCCTTCTAATCCATAAGGATCCAGTAGGATTCATGGGCTGACAATTAAGTTCTCAAATTCATTCTAGGAAACGTGCTACTTACCACATTGCTGAATGTAACTACAGTCATTTTTGAAGCACTCCCCTTGGGAAGCTATGCACCAAAGCTAATGGAATGACCATTAGAACTATCCTTAAACAGCACAGAAAAACATGAACAACAATAAACGCCTCTCAGGAGGACACCACTACACATCCACACGGACACAGCCATGAGGCACGGATATACGTGTTCCAAAGTCATGAAACCTTACTATGTCGTTTCTACAGTGCTGTCAACAAAAGCACACAGCGGCAAGTTCGCAAACTCAATTGCCAACCCTCATAATGGATGGCCATTCCGGGGGAAAAAAGTTTCAAGATCTTTTGCAGGGTGGACTAGGCACAGGCCTCAGGGCGTAGCTTCCCAGGGGAGCACTTCAAAGGGGGCTGCAGCGACATTCAGCAGGAAATAAGAAGCACTTTGGGAAGAGTTCATGAACTTAATAGTCAGATCTCATATATCCAGCCCCTATTTGGAGTTCTGTGCTAGTTCCAGTGTAGGGTACAGTCCAGGTGGAAATTTCAAAGTCCTGCCTGAGGACCTCAGAACCGTCCCTCCCTACTCAGCAGCCTCCAACTCCAGCCTCTGCGCCTGCACACACACACTTCCAGGAGCCCCACTTCCTGACAACTGCCGGCCCTCCATTCCTTATGATGTAGGTAAAGGATTTTTAAAAAGCACAGCAATGGACGCTAGAGCTCTCACTCAGGTAGGTTCAGGAAAATCAAGCCATCTCTTCCATACCCTATTAAACTCATGCATCAAAGTAAAACGCATCAAAAAAAGGTGTATTTCAGCTAACATTTTAAAACAAAATTAGCATATCACAGTTACACGTTTTTCATATAACTGCTCTCATTCCTAAAAAAATTTGATATGAAAAGTACCAGAACAACAAAACAGATGAAAAAACAAAGTAGTTCTACCTTACCTAATAGTGCTTCTCAAACTCTGTCATATCATGGTAAAAAGAAAATCACAACATATCACGGCACACTAGGGGTAAGGGGACACTTCTGAGCATGGACTGACGTCGGTCCTGGATGGTTCAGGTCCAAAGAAGCCCATGTGTCAGCACACTTCCCATTCATTCCTTCATACCATATGGGAAGATCTGATCTAAGAGTGTACTGTACAGGATTTTATTTTGTACTTAGAAATAACTGAAATGATTTTTCTAACCACCACCCTCTCTTACACTTGCAATGAAACTAAAACACAGCCTCAGAGAAGAGGTCCACAATTTGGAAGGACTGTTGGAATAAGTTTATTTCAAAGCCTGGATTGTGCTGTGAATCAATGACATAGGTGAGAGCCACAGAAAACTCACTGAGCAGATACTGCAAGCTCCATCCAAGACCACCTCAGTAAAGTGAATATCACAATAAAGGAAGCCACATGCATTTTTTTGTTTTCAGTGCGTATAAAAGTTACGTAGTTGTATAAGTTGCACTGTAGGGTAGTCTTTTAAGAGCACTATAACATTGTATCTAAAAAATGTACTTAACCTTAATAAAAACATATTTTATTGCTAAAAAGTGGTAAAGATCATCTGAGCCTTCAGGGAGTTAAAATCTTTTGGGTCTTGCCTTGATGTTGGTGGCTGCTGGTTCACCAAGGTGGTGGCTGCTGAAGATTGAGAGATGGCTGTGGCATTCTCTTAAAACAGACAGCAATGAAGCCCCCTGCATCTTTCGCAAAAGATTTCTCTATAGTATATGATGCTGTTTCTTGGCATTTTGGCCACAGCAGAACTTCTTTCAAAATCAAAATCATTCTTCTCAAACCTGTCACTGCTTTACCCACTAAGTCTACGTACTATTCTGAACCCTTTGTTTTCCTTTGAGTGTTCACAGCACTTTCACCAGAAGTCGTTTCCATCTCAAGAAACTATGTTCTTCGCTCATCCATAAGAAGCAAATCCTTATCAAGTGTTGAAGTTTTATCATGTTATTGAAAAAATCCGTCACATTGTCAGGCCCCACATATAACTCCAGTTCTCTTGCTGCTTTTGCCACACGTGCAGTTACTTCTTCCCTGAAATTTTGAACCCCTCAAAATCACCCATGAAGGTTGGAATCAACTTCCTGCAAATTCCTGCTAAAATTGATAATTCATAGTTTGACTTCCTCTCAGAATCATGAATGTTTTTAATGGTATTCAGAAGGGTGAATCCTTCCCAGAAAGTTTCCTTTTTTTAAAATTTCAGAATAATATGAGGGTACAAAGGATTAGGCTACAATGTTTGCATTTTTTCCAAGAAAGTTTTCAATTTACTTTTTCCATATCCATCAGAGGAATCAGTATTGGTAGCAGCTGTAGCCTCATAAAATGTATTTTTTAAATAATAAGACTTGAAAGTCGAGATTAATCCCTGATCTGTGGTCTGCACAGTGTATGTGGTATTAGCAAACATAAAAGAAATATTCATCTCCTAAAACATCTCCATCAGAGTTCTTGGGTGACGAAGGGCATTGTCACTCAGCGGTGATATTACGAAAGGAAACTTTTTTTCTAGGAGCAGTAGATCTCACAAAGGAGCTTAAAATATTCAGTAAACCACGCTGTAAAAGACATGCAGTCACCCCAGCTTTGTTGTTCCTTTTAGAGAGCATAGGTGGGGTAGGTTTAGCATAATTCGTAAAGACCTTACAATTTCCAGAATGGTAAATGAGCGCCAGCTTAAAGTTACCAGCTACATTCTCCTCGAGCAAAGGAGTCAGCCTGTCCTGCAAAGCTCCGAAGCTCTGACTTCTCCTCTCTAACTATGAAAGTCCTAAGTACCATCTTCTCTCAATACGAGGCTGTTCTGCCTACACTGAAAATCTGTTGTTTAGTGTGGCCGCCTGTGTCAATGGCCTTCGCTGGTCTTCTGGATAACTTGCCGCAGTCTCTACAGCAGCACTTACTTGTCACCGCGTCCTTTCGCGTCATGGAGATAGTTTCTTTCCTCAGAACCTCATGGACCAACCTCTGCGAGCTTCACTTTTCTTCTGCAGCTTTCTCACTTCTCTTCACCTTCACAGAATGGAGGAGAATCAGGGCCTTGCTCTGAACAATGCTTTAGCTTAAGGGGACACTATGTCTGGTTTGAACTTCTAACCAGACTGATAAAACTTCCTGCGTATCAGCCGTAAGGATTCATGTGTTCACAGGGGCGGTGCTTTGAATTTCCTACAGGAGCTTTTCCTTCTCGTTCAAAGTCTGGCTCGCTGTTTGGCAGGAAAGGCCTAGCTTTGGGCCTATCCCGGCTTTAGTTAGACATGTCCTTCTCAGTAAATCAACTCTAGCTTTTGATTTAAAATGAGGTATGTTGCTTTCACTTAACACTTACAGGCGATTGTAGAGATAGTAATTGGTCTAATTTCAATACTGTTGTGTCTCGGACAGTAGGGAAGCTGGAGGAAAGAGAGAGAAACAGGGGAACAGGTGGTTCGTGGAGGAGTCAGAACACAAATAACCTTTATCGGATACGTTTGCTGTCTTGTATGGGTGAAGTTCCCGGCCCCCTAGAACAATTACAACAGTTACGTCAAACATCACTGATCACAGATCAAGATAACAGATAGCAATAACAAAGTTTAAATAATTCAAGAATTACCAAACCATGACATAGAAACAAGAAGTGAGCTTGTGCAGTGAGAAAAATGTCACTGCTGGACTTGAGGCAGGGTCTCCACAAACTTTCAATTTGTAAAAAATGTAGCATCTGCAAAAAGCAGTAAAATAAAATGCAATAAAACGAGTGATACGTGTAGTGAGGAAAGGCTCACCAGCTCAAGTTCTTTTGTTGTACATACAAGAAAACAAGGCGTGGAGGTCATATGTACATATTTTAGTGGCAGGAAGTTAGTGGCAACTGAAAGATTTTTAACTTCTACTTACGGGCTCTTTCCATCACACAAAGAGGTTTTCAAGTGGAGTTTTCAGAATGGCAGCATTCACATCACCTAAGAATTTGTTAGAAATGCTACTTTTCAGGTGCTGCCCCAGACATAATGATCAGTAACTCTAGGAGTGGGACCCCAGCAAGCCGTGTTTTACCAAGATTTCCTGGCAGTCTTCGGGCACATTAAAATAGGACAGCCCCTGCGTCCCGGGGTATTCCCCACATAGAAGGCACAGGAAGCCTATTTGGATCAAGACTGTACCTGTGCAGTCAGAAAGGCAAACATGAACTGGAGCATTCGGGGGTGGAGTGGGGGTTCACTCTGTCTGGGGAGAAGCCTTTGGGGGTTAAAGGAGCTAATCAGAGAAAGGAGATTCTGAGCTCCAGACCCAAGTGGGAACTACAATTCTCTAAACACTGCCAGGTGTGTTACGGATCAGGTTTTTCAGCCTTCTTAACTCCCCCAACATAAGTTTCAACCAACCTCACCTTTAAGGACTTAAAGGGAGACATTTTAATTTTATAATGAAAAGCAGTGGTAGAAACAAATTTACTGTTTGAGATTAGCCTTTGTTGCTTCTTATGCTAAATATAATTATTTTGAAAATGACAAGCCTCCCTCGGTTTAGTTTGTATAATATGTGGAAGATTAAGGAAAAGGAAAAAAAAATATGTCCTGGAGATGAGGCACACTTCCCTTTGCCTATTTTATATCATCACTGTGAAATTCTTTTGCCCTGAAAACCAGTCAAGTTTATTTTCCGTATGACTCATCACCAAATTTCTGTTCCCTAGATGTGGGTCCTGCCTTGTGGAGATCAAGGATATCAAATAACTAAACATAAAAAAGAAGAAAGCACAGCTTATATGTTAGTCCAAAAACAATTTAGTCACAAGGAACTACACAAGTAGAAAATTCTCCTTCATGATTGAAAGATTCATGTTAAGCTTAGCAATATTAGTAGCATTAAAATACTTTTTCAGTTATATCCTCAGGACATCCATGAATAATAATAGTTACAACAAGCACTGTTGTCATTAGTTAAACTTGGCTCTACAAAGATCTTGTAAATGAAGACGGTGGTTCTAAAAATAAAAGAGAGACAGACAGACACTAAATTTCATGCATTTCCTTTTATCCCTCTGTATTTTTTCTAAAGATATGAAGTCATATTTCTGGATAATGCCTTTTAAGCTCTTTATCAAATATTTACTCAATAAATATCAACTACCATGGAGAAGTACAACTCTCTCAGTCCCTGAAACCTAAATATTCAAGACGATTATCAAGGTCATTTACTCAAGTTGTCCATAATTTTCTCTTTGTCACCCACTATGGTTTGAATACACCAAAACTCATGCTGAAGTTTGGTGCCCAATGTGACCGTGTTGGGAGGCTGTCCCTTTCAGAGATGATGGAGTCATTTAGATGGATTAATGTCTTTCCCAGGAAACTGGGTTGGTTCTTGCTGGAATAAATTAGTTCCCAGTTGTTACAAAGCCAGGCGGTGCTCCATTTAGCCCAGGCCTGGTTCATATTCCACCTTCTTTTGACACAGCACATGGCCCTCACCAGAAGCCATCAGGTGTGGCTGTTCAGTCTTGAACTTTCCAGCCTGCAGAATCATGAGCTGAATAAACCTCTTTTCTTATAAATTACCAAGTCTCAGGTATTCTTTATAGCAACACAAAACGGACTAAGACATCAGCCATAACTGAAGCTCTGACAGCAGCAGAGAATGTAGGTGCAGATAGAATATGAATTTCATAAGGAGATACCGTGACTGAAAATGAAAACCTTGGAGAAAAATGTTTACTATTATTTAAGGAAGTTTATTCTGGTCTCTTTCTTTATTCTTTGCAAAACATATAATTTTTGGTTGTGCAAATGTAATTAGAAATCCTGGACTTTAAGCTCCCCAAACCATGGAAAAGAATGTTTAATTTACTAAGTCTCTAGACCTCACTTGATAATGGGGTGCTCGAGATTACCAAAAGTTTGCCCTAATAAAAACTGTAATGCTGCAGGCATATATCTGGGGCGTGGGGGGTGGGAGATTTGCTGAGGTAATTCTGACATAGTTCTCAAGATATACTTTATCAACCCAAGTGGTGTTTTAAATGAGCTAACAAACTTCACATTCATAAATTTTCCCACGAAGGGTAGAGAATGTTACAAAGCTCATTGAAAGCATTTTCTAGTAATATTTAAAAAATGACTACTATTATTTTCTACTCTCAGGTATAAAGTTAGGGAGCAACTAAGAAAAAGAGTTGTTTGCTTAAGAAAATAATTACCATCTTGAGAGCTTACCCAGATTTCATAGATAAATGGGAAATCCTAACTGTGTGAACAAAATAAAAATCCTAAAAAAAAATCTCAATTTCTAATGCACCACAGTGACCATTTTACAACTTCATCTCTCTCCTCCAATGAATAAATGCCATGAGAGTTCGTGTTTATGGTTACTGACGTAGCCACTTAAGACTAGCAATTTATATTCATCTATATCACAACTAAATTCATTGCAACTTTCCAACCAAAGCCCTAAAATCAGGTTATATTGTTGTGATTAGTGTTAGAGAAAAGAAAATGCACTTTTCACAATTTCTCTTTGATTACAACTTTATAGTATGATTTTCACAAACAGCTACTTTCAAATCCTTTATGACGACACTCAGACAATTTTTCTTAAGAGCAATAAACTGCCTATTCCATTATTTTCTCATTCTTTTACCTGTTATTCCTCTTCCTCAGTATTGCCATAGGCACTCTGGAAAACAATTAAACACCTAGTTAATGATTCTAAAGATCTTTAATTAGGTTCTGTTAACTCCAGAGAAAATGGAAAAAACAAAGAAGTCCATATTTGTGGTGAATTTTCCACAAGTCAAACACAGAGCTGGGTAGTTGTCACACACTGTCCTTGTGGATATTATAATCCTAGAAGGTAGTTTCTATTACACTCATTTTACATGGGGAGAAGTTAAGGCACAGAGAAGTGCCTTAGCATTAGTACTACAGATACAAGAGACAAAAAATTGTATTTGAACCCAGTTCAGTGTTACTCCAAAGCTGTATGCTCTTTGTCAACTAAATAAAATATTATCTCTCAATGCTGGGGGCTAGGGGTTCCTGTTGGCCTGGTTCAATTACTAGGCTGATCTAGAAAGTTCAACTGAGGCATGGTGATAATTGAAAGCAAAGATGAATGGAAACTGGAATAGCAGAGGCAGCATGGACAGACAGCAAGTAACCTACACAAGTTTCTCTCAAAGAGAAAATTTATTTAGAAAGAACAAAGAGAAAGTTCAGAGGACTTCCCAAGAGACTTGGAGATAGGTGCCCCTCGTGATGGAGCAGGTGAGAGGCAGAGGGGCAGGCAAAGGCTGTGCAGGGGTGCAAGTTCTCAGTTTGAAATTGGCTGCAAGTCTTCCACTGGCCTCTCTGCTCCTCCAGGCCGCCCTGCCCTTTTCTATTGGTCCTTGGCTGTCTCTTTCTATTGGTCATTGGTTACCTATGTTAATTCTTAGCAACATTATGATGAGCCCTCCAGACTTCCGGGATCAACAGGCCAGGTTTTCTTCCCACCCCCCCCTTTAAAGCTCCTTTCTTAGCGTCTCTTCTCATGGAATATTCCTAATAGGTTAGTTATATACTCACTTTTAATCATTAAGATTTGAGGGGGTTTGTGATGATTAGCAATATAGAGAGTATAATATCTAGTGTGAACTGGGTGCTCAACAGCACTTATCATTATTATTATTATTATTATTATTTATGCTCCCCGCAGGCTTAGAATTCAGATAGTAAAGCTGTCAGCTTTCACTCTTGACATAATTCCCCCCAAAAGATAGATTCTTTTCATGTTATAGCCCACATGCATGGATTATTTTAAAATGTTTATTTACAAAGCATTTATTTACAGGAATCTCAAAAGCCCACATTCAACTTCAATTTGTTTGCCACACAGGTAGGCAGGGAATGGAAGGGAAGAAGGTACAAGGCAGGCGGACAATCTTCCCAGCTGGAGGAGCACCGGAGATTATGAATCCCATCTCCAAAAAAAGCCTCCTTTTCCATGGTACCTACATGATAAGGAAGGGTGTTCTTTGTCGTAAGCTGCAGTGATGGAGAGCCCTTCTGTTGATGCCACAGAGGGAGAGGAGTGTCTCCCCAAGAGCTGCAGGCATTTGTGCAGGGGTGAGAGCGGCCACGTGGCCCCAGCGATGCTTCCGGATTGAGTGCCACCGCTGCATTCCTGCTCTCCGGATGGGAGGCAGAAAAGTGCAAGAGAAGTGCTCTGTATCAGTGACTCACAGCGAGACAGGAAATCTCAAGGAGGTCCGCCCTTCCTTCCTGCCTCCCGAAGAGCTGAGTTGCAGAACCACAGGCCACATCTAGCCTAGAGTCTTGGTGAGAAGGGCTGGAGCCAAAGTCAGAGACAGGCAACTGCAATTGGCTTTCAAAGTGGACTAAGAAGGGTGGTGCCTGTGGCTCAAGGAGTAGGGCACCCGGCTCCATATGCCAGAGGTGGCAGGTTCAAACCCAGCCCCGGCCAAAAACAAACAAATAAATAAAATCAAAGTGGACTAAGCAGCATCAGGCCCCTGCTGCTGGGAAAGCGTGCTCTATCCTAGATGATGCTTTCCCATTGAGGTTTCTCTTTTCACCTTTCCCCGGTATCCCCTGGCATATTATGGCTTCTGTCTTGTTTTTAAAAATGGAGGGGAACCCCCCCAGAGTCGACATAATTGAATTGAGTAGTCCTTGTTTACACCATGTTTAAAAAAACGTGCAAGAAATGACATCAAGCATTATCAAGCAATGCCCCCACAAAGGCAGAAATGTGTGACTAAGTGACAGAATGTGTCTCTCCAACGAAATATAATTGCATTTACAGGACAATTTTGAACTTAGAGTAAAATTACTTCAATGAAGTTGCACTGTTTCTCTTCATATGATGATGATAAAAGCTAAAAATATTACCCCAGCTCTGAGCACTTTGTGGATTTAAGTTTTACAGCAACCCTTTGAGATACACATTGTTATCCCCGTTTTACAGATGAAGAGGCCATCTAAGTGAATGGAGGTCTCTTCTGATCCCCCTGAATGGATTTTAAACCTCACAAACAATAAATGAAACAGAAACAAAAAACTTATAAGCGAATCTGCTGATTGCAGTAATTTATTGTAAGAGTCACATGAATAAATGTTACAAAATAATTATCTACATGTTTCCCACATTTGGCCAGGGGCAGTAATCTATTTCCAATTCATAAAACTAAAAACAACACCCTTACCAAATGTCAAAAGTCACTACTCTGCAAATAGTTGTTAAAACAGACCAAATATTTCAGTAATTTTTGTCAGGATCATTTATTCTCTTCACACAGGGCAGCGATGTCAGAAAGTAGCAAAAATCTTCACTCCCATGTTTCAGTGAAGAAATTGGGTCTTAGGTGGAGAAACATTTGCAGGTCCGCGTGTGTGTGTGTGTGTGTGTGTGTGTGTGTGAGAGAGAGAGAGAGAGAGAGAGAGAGAGAGAGAAGCTGTCTTTCAGTTCTCACCTCTTTTTATTTTTTTCTCTCCTCAAACTCAACCCCAAATGTTACCAACCTTCCAGCCATGCCAAGATAATTTTTTGTGTTTGTTCATTATTTACTGTCTTTGAAGACAGTGCTGTTTCTCTGTCTGAATAGTCATTTCCTTCTGTTCCACCCTGAGTGTGTCCACAAATGCTCTAGCTCTCAGCATTCTGCTATCTATCTGTCCATGTATGCAAGGAATATGTATTGAACATCAATTCTGGGACAAACATGAAGGTGAGAAGAACAATGTCACTGTTCTAATAAAGGGTGTATTTTAGTGGAGAGAGAGAGAGAAGTTAAGAAAGAAAAAAGAAAGAATGGACCAGGCATGATGTCTTACACTGTAATCTCAGCAATTTGGAAGGTGGAAGCTTGTCTGAGGTCAGGAATTCAAGATCAATATGGGCAACATAGTGAGGCTTCATTTTTTTTTTTTTTTTTGAGACAGAGCCTTAAGCTGCCACCCTGGATGGAGTGCCGTGGCATCACAGCTCACAGCAACCTCCAATTCCTGGGCTCCTGCTTCACCTCCCAAGTAGCTGGGAGTACAGGCGCCCACCACAACACCCGGCTATTTTTTGGTTGCAGCCGTCATTGTTGTTTGGCGGGCCCGGGCTGGATTCGAACCCGCCAGCTCAGGTGTACATCGTGCCTTAACCTGTTGAGCCTCAGGTGCTGAGTCATAGGCTTCATTTTAAGAAAAAGATTAGCTAGGCCTGGTGGCACAGCCCTGCAGTCCTAGCTACTTGGGAGGCTGAGGTCTTGGGAGGATCACTTGAGCCCAGGAGTTGGAGACTGCAGTGAACTATGATCGTGCCTCTGCTCTCCAGCCTGGGCAACAGAGCAAAACCCGGTCTCTAAAAGAGATAGAGATAGAGATGAGAAAGAGGGAGAGGGAGAGAGAGAGAGAGAGAGAAAATAGTGGAAAAGAGACAGAAAGAAGGAACAGAGCAAGGAAGTAAGGAAGGAAAGATGCACAGAGAAGGGAAGCAGAAAAGAGAGGGAAAAAAGACACTGACAAATCATGACTAGCGTCATGCATGGTCATAGGACACCCAATGACTGGATCATTACTTACATTAGGTGTAACAGAGTTGTTTGGGGGTCACAATCACGTAGACATGGAAGAAGAGCATTTCAGCAGCGTACACCTGGGGGTCAAAGCTGCAAACCTGGAGAGCAACTTAGGGCTTCCAAAGAGGCAGCATGATCGAGGTCCAGTCAGGTGTCAGATACTGTTGGCTTTGTAAGATCAAGAAGAAGCTTAACTGTAAATTTTAGTAGGCAATTGATGTAATCTAATATATCTTAATAAATGACTTGACTTGTAGGAAGTCAAATGTAGAAGCAGAGAGACAGAATACAAGGGCACGAGTCAAGGCAACTCTTCCCTTTCCTCTTTGTGCTCACACAATACTTTGGTAGCATGCAACACTAACATTAACACATTCTTTAAAAAGTGATTTTCTTTCTCTTCTGCTTGTATAGTAAGAGTCTTGAAGTAAGGGATGAACTATCATTAGGCAACAAACATCCCCTGCATGAATAAATTAATGAAAGGTAAATAAATAATAAAGTTCCCGCCCTTGGAAAGCTTGAAGTCTTACGGTAACAGACGATTGGAATAATCAGATAACAAAGAGAACAATTTACATTACAAAAGAGAGGGAAAGCATGGTATTTAAGGGCAGAGGAGGGGAAAAGCATATGACCCAAATAAAGATGTGAATTAGAAGGTTACTGAGGTTCTTTAACACAGTACAATGTTAGAATAACGTGGCAGGAGTGTACAGAGAACAAATTGAGGTGGCTTCCACTTCTGAGGTTTCAACGGTTCAGATAATAGCTACCTTTGGACTCAGAGTTCTAGGTCAATGTGAAACTCAAATGAATCTATTGAGAAATTATTTCTCTCTGCTGGACCATTAAAAGAAAAGTAAACAAGAGTGTCAGATCACTTTTGGATTGTTCAAATTACAGCAAAACCCTGACAGTGGGATAAAAGGCTAACATTCTAAATGTTTCTTCTTCAAGTTGTGAAAAGGTAAGTCATGAGAAAGAGTGCACTATTTCTACTGGTGTATTCCTTTCTTTCTTTTCTGTACTTCTCTCTTCTTGGAGGCTCCCTCACCCCTATCCAATTATTTCAGCCCCTTTCTTGCTGAAATGATAATCAAGGCCCTTCCTACTCTTCCTTTTCCCTTCTCTGACCTGTCTCAGCCAGCTATGTGTTTGAGTTGGACTTTGCCTCACAACAAAACACTGCAAAACTTAGTGACTTAGGACAAAAGCCATTTATAATTTCTCGAAATTCCATGAGTGATAGTGCTTCTGCATTGGGCATCTGTATTTGAAGCATTATGATTTAAAAGGCCTTCCTTCTCACATCTTGGAGTACAGCGAGGGTAATTGTGATGGGGTTCTCTCATCCTGGAGAAGGCTAGCTCATGTGGTGGCAGAAATATTGACAGCAGCAGAGGGAAAACCCTGTGTGCAAGTACTTTTCAAGCCTCTGCAACACAAATTTTTTGAGACAGGATCTTACTATGATCCCCAGAACGGTGTGGAATTCCTGTGCACAAGCAATCCTCTATCCTCAACCTTCCAGGCAGCTGGGACTACAGTTGGGGGCCATCATCCTCAGGCTGCCTCACATTGTCTAATGTCCTATTGGGCAAAACAAGTTATATGTCCAAGCCTGGGATCAAAGGCTAGAGAAATATATGTAGACTTTGGTGAGAAGCACGGCAAATCCCATCACAAATGGATGTTCGTACAGAGATAGAAGCAATTTGTGACCATTTTACTGTCATTAAACTATACTATCACTTAAATTAAACTCAATCCCATAAGTGTAATTCACAACAAGGTGATGAAGATGACTGACACGTAGTTTGCTTCTTAATATGGCAAAATATCTCACCTCAAAGGAATCACCCTCCACAGTCAGAATTCCAGGTGCACTAGCCAACAAGAAAGGACTCCCATCCTGACGTACAGGCAGCCGCCGTACTGAACACAGAAGCCACGCTGTGTCCCCGTCCCAGCCCGTCCTTTAGAAAGCTGCGTCAACATCAACGCGTGCTTCAGAGATGTGATCTTATTCACGAAAGAGAGCTTGTCAATCACTTGACCCTATCAAATACCTGGCACATAACTGCTCCGCACATATTGGTGAGATTAGTTAATTCACGTGTGTGTGTGTGTTTATGAGTGCAGTGCAAAAGAGAGAGAGAGGCAGGGTGAGCACGCACAATCTCCGGCTCCATTCCAAATTGTGTCCTATGGCACCAAGGAGCATCATGGCGGAGTGGAGCTGACATGGGTTTTGAAGTTGGGTGAACGTGCTGCCTGTGTAACTTTGGGCAAATTCTTCAACCTCTCTGAGCCTTGATGTCCTTGTCTATACAATGAATCATACCTTTGCTACAGGATCATTATGAAAATTAAAAAGGATGATATCCGTAGAGCAACACATGACTCGTTACAGACATTCAGAGATCAGCAGGTAGCAGAAGTCAAACCCAGCCTACCGTCTGCAGCTCGCTCCTCACTCACCTGCCCAGCCCTTCAGCCCTGTGCGGCTCCCCCTCAGCTGTCTACTTCCTCCACCTACAGCCCTGCCGAGACCAGTTCAGCCAGAGACGTGAGCATGACAGGGAACAGGAGGGTTAAGGGGCACCTTTAGCTTCTACCAGGAAAAGGTTGTTCCAGCAGAAGGCGGTTAAAGAAAAGAGAAAAAGTGACCACAGTGATTAGACCCTAAACATAAGTCTCTGGCTACACATCGTCTGCCGGTATGTCCCCAAAACTCACAGCGTAAGCCACTGCCTATACCTAGGTTCAGCGTTGATGAATTTAGCATTCAGAAATTATGGGTAGATTTCAGTTAAACATCACAGACAGAAGCATACCTTTCCTTCCCGGCCTCTGCATCTCACATCCCACTGACATGCTTGTTTAAAAAAAGCACGCGTGTGTGTGTGTGTATCATATATACAACAAGAAATAAATTCATAATAAATCCAAAGATCATGGATTAAATTAATTTATATCCATTTCTCCAAGACAAGTGAAGGATGGGATCGTAGATTGCCTGAATTCCAATGTCAGGTCAGCCAATCTTGAGCCACATAACAGTCAATAGCTCCGTTTCCTCATTATAAATATTGGTAATTAGAGGGTCTACCTTATAGGGTTGCTGTGTGGATCGGCCACGTAAACACACAATATAAGCACTTTGGACAGTTGCTGGAATGCTGCTCAATAAAAGTTAGATTTTGTTATTATACACTAAAGTCAAAAAGTCTATAGACATGAAATTAAACAGAAGAAAGCTGGAAGTTCAAAGCTTGAAAAGGGCAAGATTGCCAGGGGAACGTCAGGCAAAAATCAAGGATATCGGTTTAACCTCTACAGAATAGCGATACAATTCTGTCTTCACCCAACTCTGTACTCCCTCATGTAGTGGTGATGGGTCTATCTAATTAAAGTAGAAACAAAGAAATAGTCTCTAACAAAGTTGATCAACCTTCCTGGGAAGGCCCAAGGCTCCTAGCACATAAACAGTTTCCTCATTTTTGTTGACTAAATGAGTGGTTCAGCGTAAGGGGGTCACAAAATGAGACATGAGGAAAAGAAGCCACTCATGGACATCTTTTCTGAAACTTCACTTTTGAAAAGATAAGAGCCTATAATTTTTTTTTTGAAAGAAACAAGTTATCTACAAAGAAAGAAGAATCTGACTGGTATCAGTCTCCTCAACAGTATTGGTTGCTAGAATATCATGGAAAATGCTTTGTCAGTTCTGAGGGAAAATTCTTTTGAAACTAGAACCAAATACCCATCTAAATTATTTTTCAAAAGTCCAAAAGATAATTTTAGACGTACACATGCTTCGAGGCTTTTACGTCCCATGGATGCTTTCTGAAACACACACACACACACACACACACACATACAAAATTATTTGGGGATAAGCTAGAACAAAAATAAAAAATAATCCAGGACAAAAAAAAGGATCATGTTAGTCCAGAAAAAAAGTGAACTTGACCTAGAAATCCATGAAAAAAATAATTATTGATAAGAACTGAGAATCTAGCAAGCTTAGAATATCAATAGTTCAAACAGTAATAAGAAGTCAAAGAATTCTTAAGAATAAGTCTTCAAGTAGAAATATCCCTGCAGGAAATATTCTTATTAAGGAACAGGATGATCTTTGACAAGAGGAAAGCTAAAGGCATATTATAATTCTGTCCACAAGAAAAAGAAAGTTAATTAGAAATTCAAATTTCTGAACGGATATATCCAGAAATCAAGGTCTAAATATAAAACAAACTAGAATATCATTTGATACTTAGATAAATTGACCTTGACAATTGAAATATTCTTCAAGTAGTACAGGTTCATTAACACAGGGCGATATGTCCTTTGTGGGTCTAATCATCCTACTTTGTGCCTTGCATAATAATAGTCACATTATTATGATAGCACAAAATGTTTTTTACTTAAATGTTTAAATTGAATAACCAGTCATCAAAAACAGAGCCCAAGTGACAGAGACATTGACAATGTAAAAAGTTAGAAAATGCAGATAGGACAGAGATGGAGAAAGGAATACAGGACATTTGTGTTCTCATTTTTAGTGATCGTGAATCCTGTTTTAAAGCTGATAGATCAAGAAAAAAATATTAATTTGTTAAAAGATACAAAATGCCTCAGTTTTGGTTCATGAAAAACTGAGTTGATGATATGTACACTACTTACCTCATATGGCTCTGCCACAAATGTCAAATAATATTCAAGGCCTGGGGGGTCTTAAGGACATGAAAGCAGCAGTGACTGTAAAGTGCCTTTACCTTCAAAGTGTGTGGTTTCATGACCTCTGGACTGTTTGCTTGTGCATCCTAAGTGCAAATCATCAAAGCAGGTTTATATATCAGCCACTTTCATTAGCTTCCCACGCTGTGTAGTTTTCTTACAACTTCCATCCCACGTGGAATCATAGCCCTTCCAAGGTGAAAAAGCTCAAAGACCTTTGAATTCACCTTCTTCCTTAACAGGTGGACAAACGCAGGCCACACAAAGGGAAGCGACTTGGTGCAAAAGGCTCGTCAGTGACAGTAATAGGCCAGGAGAGAGCTAGGGGTCCTCAATCCTAGGGCAGTGCTTTTCTGTTACACAGACAAATAGGGGAAAAAATTCCAGATAATAAATTGAAACTCTATGACCTCAGAAAGAAAGTACTCATATTTCATATGATCAGGGAAAATATCCTGGGATAAATAAATACATTCCTAACTTGTAGGGGTTTATTTCATACCATTCTAACTGACTTACCCTGTAAGATTCATTCATTTACTTGTTGTATATGCTAATGTAGCCCTCTCAGTTGGATTTTTTTTTAAATAGAGTCTCCCTATGTCTTCCTGGGTAGAATGCTATGGTGTCATAGTTCATTGCAACCTCAAATTCTTGGACTCAAGCAATCCTCTTGCCTCAGTCTCCCAAATAGCTGGGACTACAAGCCCCCACCACAATGCTGAGCTAGTCTTTGTATTTTAGTTTTTTTAGTAGAGATGGGGTCTCCCTCTGGCTCAGGCTGGTCTCCAACTCCTGAGTTCAAGTGATCCATCTGACTCTGCCTCCCAGTGTATTAGAATAATAAGTGTGGGTTACTGTGCTCAGACTCTCCCCCTATGAGATTTAGCATCTATTGACCATTCCAGCTGGAGTCAATTTTACTGTGACAATCGCAAAATGTTAGTTTTCTCTATTAGGCTTCTCCTTCCACCAGGCTGTGTTTTTACTTTAAGAAACAACTTTCCCTTCTTTGTTTAGAATCAGTTTGGACCCATGATTTCTTATTTTATTCAATTATAATTCATTAAGTTCTCTCTCTTATTCTCAATCTCTTGCTTAAATTATCTCAGATTTGGTCTTTTGGAACTCATTGAAGCTGGATTTTGTGTCCTTTTGACATATCTTCCTCATTGAGCACTTCCTTGTTTTCTGGCACACAAAAATCCCAGGTTCATCAAATATGTTCCCTGACCCAGCCCTAGAGTCAGCCTTTCTCCAAAAAAGGTTCCTTATTTAGGCTGAAAACACAACTCCTGGAGTCAGTAGGAAATAGAATCTGAAACTGCGAAGGTCCTAAGTCTCATCTATAATAGAAATTTTTGTGCTTATTTTTAAAGATTACTTTTCCTTTTTCAAAGGTATACAAAATGATTCGATAAAACAAACATTTCCATTACACATGAAATTAGTCTACAAAATAATTCAACTCAATCAAAAACCTGGTGCTGGTAAGTTGAAAATGATGATCCTACTTTATAGAAAAATGAATGATAAGTTGTATCCTGGAGTTTTTCAAGACTGTCAAAGTGCAGCTTCAAAGTAGCATATATACATAAACTCAAAATATTATTTTTTATACACAACACAAAAAGCCATAAGAAATTTAAAACTCTTGATGTCTGCCATATGGTAAGTGCTAAGCTTTTTTATTAAATGGATTAAAAAGATTTAAGAAAAAGGTAGAGATACTCATAAGAATTCAAATAAATATATTTCCATGTACACTATTGTCATTAATAAGTGCTACATGTACCTCCATAACTAAATAGTGTGTGGCCAATTTCTAATTTAAATGACATTTCTTGCCAAGTTTCACTTTTTCTTTTAAGAATCAGTCAAAAAAGGAAAAAAAATGCAGACGAAAGAACACCATACTACAAAGCCGAGCTGGAGTTCAGTTTCGTCTTTGCCCAAAATCAAGACAACCTAAACTATTGCCTCCCAGCACTGACCTTTTACTGTGAAACCGGGTAGTGGCAATATCTCTTCTGCAGCCATGAGGCAATTAAATATCTTAGACTGGAAAATCCTCCAATTACTTAACAAATGTTAAAACCAGCACCCATAGCTCACCACACGTTGTGATTAAAGGTAGGAACTCACACTCCTGTATGACCATAACACCTCTGTTTGGAGAGGGAGTGTGGAAAATCAACATCTGTAGCCAACAAGAGCTCCTGCAGCAACCCGTGCAAGACATCCCTGGCTCCCCACACTTAGAAGCACATCCTCATACACACCTCTGGCTTATTTCGGATTCTCTGGGCTTCTCAGCGGCCACATTTGTAATAGCAAGAAAGAAATTCAGATCAAAAAAGACCACAGGGCAAGACAAGAGTCCAGGGGCTTGACTGGACTAGAATTTCCAGGTCCTGCTGTTTTCTTTCAAGTAATGAAATAAGTGAACATAAAAGAGGAGTCCAGGATAAAAAACAGAAAGGAGGCTGGGCCAGAAGCAGCAGTCGGATGGACCCCAGCTAGGAGGATCAAGGTCAGCTGTACCAGCCCTGCTGAATCTTGCTCATTTAGAGGGAGGTTTTCTTCTCTGGGGGAAAATACAGAGCTTTTAAAAATAAGCCTTTCTCATGCCCAAGGAGATTGCAGCATACCACAGTGAAAATGTTTCAGGATCCAATTGTCACTGATGGTGAGACATGTCTCTCAGACAAATGGTCTCAATCAGAGAAGCCACGTATTAACTGAACATACCATGAGCACCACTTTCCACCAGTCATTCCTCAGGGGAGGAGACACAACTCATCAGGAAGCGGCAGCTTAGGAGAAGAATTACCCGATTTACCTGCTCAAAAGAGCGGTAATGCTGGGAACAGAGTGGATAGGCTCTAATTAACATTTTGGAAGAGAGTGAGGAAGAATTAACTCAGACTAAAGTGGGAGCGGATGCTATGGAGCTGGCTGTGGGCCACACCTGGGTGTGTGGAGGAGGAAAGCTTGGCCACACTGGCTTCACGCAGCTGCATTCCTGGGAGGTGACTCGGGAAGCCCCAGGGGAAGCTGAGGGTGACTCAGGATTACAATTGTCCCTACACTGTTGGCCATGTGTCCAAATGAGAGGACTCCCTGTGGGATGGAGGGAAGTGACGAGAGAGATCAAAGTGACCTTTATGTCATGACCTGGGTGACAGAGCTTGAGAGTCTTTCACTTATCGTTTGATTGAGAAGGTGGCATTGTCCATGACTGAGAGCACGGGACTCGTCTCCATGTCCTGCTCCGTCCCTGCCTCTGACTGCATCTGTGGTGGACCCACGCTGAAGCTTGCTGACATTATTATTCCTTATACGCTGCACCACATTGGTTAAATAACCACAGCCCACACACCCATCCCCCCTCCTCTGGTCACCTTCCAGCCCCCACACCCTTCCCTCCATCTTCTCCGTATAAAAAAGAGACAGTTAACAAAGTGATACAATCCCTTTATCGAACAACTGGCAGAGCATTGCAAGACGGAGGCCATTTCAGTCCATTTCCCATACTTCTTATAGCTACAACGTAATTATCATTGATGTTCAAAATGAACGTCTGCACCGCTGCAAACTCTACATCCTCAAGGACTAAATGATATTCATTATAGTCGTATTGCTATTCGCTCTATTTATTACATTCAAATTTTTCACAACCCACATGTCATCTATTCAGCAGGAGTGATCATAAAGCAAAAAACACCATTCTCCAAGGAGGCTTCCTGAATGAATTACTGATGGGAATAGGGGAGAAAAATCATAACGGTCCAGGGTTCCCTGGGGAAGGTTGTTTATAAACAGGTTGAGTGCAGAGCACTCTACGAACATGTCCGTGGAGATGAGATAAAATGCAAAGCCAGAATTCTTTATTAACACTTTTTTAAATTTTTTTTATTTTTTTTAACCATAAACAATTGTTTATTTACTCTCTGGGTTTGGTTTTCAGTTGTTCTGTTCACAGCATTTTTTCAAGTTGCTGCTTTGCTGCTGTTTCTTCTCTGAAAACTGCCATTGGATTTTTTTTTCTTTTTTTGGTTCTGTGTTTGGCCATATCTGGTCCATGGATGGATGTTCCCACGCCCCAACCCTCTTTGTACATACGTTCAAGTCCTGAAGGAAATAAATAATACTGGGAAGGTGATCTTTTTTAAAAAATATATTTAATTGTAAAAGAAAAACTAAATAATAATTTAAAATTTTATCCTTACAAAGGTCAATATTCTCTATGATTACAAACCTCAATTCTTTCTGGCATTACTTATCTCTGGACACATTCTCATGAGATATGGGGCAAGTTGGACAGTGAATCTGGCCTCTGAAAATAGATGAGTGAACTAAGGATTCACAAAGTCCTCCTTAAAGGTAAGGGAAGAGAAGAGTAAATTTGCTGATTGTCTGGCTTGGATGATAAATGAAAACCAGATCTAATTATAAAGAAAACAAGCATTGACATCACAAAGCAGCTAACACTTCGTGTTAAGCATAACCCACAGGCTAATGTTTCTTTAAACAGGCTGGCCTACCAATCCCGTTAAAACTTTTTTGAATTTTATTAATGCTTTCATCTTTTTTTCCCTCTTTTTAGCTAGGACCTCTTGTAGCACCAATCATACTAAAACTTTTTTTTTTTTTTTGAGACAGAGCCTCAAGCTGTCGCCCTGGATAGAGTGCTGTGGCATCACAGCTCACAGCAACCTCCAATTCCTGGGCTCAAGCCAGTCTCCTGCCTCTGCCTCCCAAGTAGCTGGGACTACAGGCGTCCGCCACAATGCCCGGCCATTTTTTGGTTGCCGCCGTCATTGTTGTTTGGCAGGCCCGGGTTGGATTCGAACCCGCCAGCTCAGGTGTACGTGGCTGGCGCCTTAGCCCGTTGAGCCACAGGAGCCTAGCCCATACTAAAACTTTTAAAGAACCTACAAGAAAATATATAATCGCAAAATTAGTTCAACAATCGTTACTTCAGCTTTTCCCTCTTCTCTGGATCTCATGTATCTACAGGAACTTTAATAGCAAGAAGCACTTGAGCAGTTTCAGAAATCAGTAGGCGAAGGAGTGTAAGTTTTTATCTAATTCAATCAAGCAGAGCTTACCGTGGAGGAAGCAAAGTTAGAATTTTAGAGGCAAATATTTAGTCGCTGTTTAAAAGCCACAGATAAGATTTTCTTTCCTGTGATTTACTATTGTTAAAAAAAACTATAATGTAATTTTTTAAATTTGACACTAGAATTTAAAAGAGGGGCTACAAATGTTAGTCAAGAGGGTTAGACTCACAATACATACTCTCCCAGTACGCATACTTTCCCAGTCCTGGGAAATCTTCATAAACTTTCAAAGCAATGTTCTCTCTCATTTGACCTATTATTGGTCTCAGAGTTCCTCAGAGCAAAGTTTTCACACATCATGGGACAGGTGGTGAAATTTCAGATCACCTTTGAAGTGCGATGCCTGAAGTCAATACCCAGACTGAGTGATCATGACCTTGCCTGTCCTCACACTGGCAAGCAGGTGTAATGAGGGCTGACACTGCTTTACACAGACAGAAAGTTGGTGCTAAAGGCTTGGAGCCAAAAGATTGGAGGCTTGTTGTCTCTCTCCATTACCTTCTGTTTCCTTTACATGGAAGAGGAAAACAAGACTTCAATATTAGGTTTAAAATGACTGGAAACTGAATTCAGTCCTCAACATGAATAGACTTAAACTATTAGACAACTTAATAACTCAGAAAAATAATAGGCCAGTAAATACAATAGCATAAATTTGAAGAAATTTGTATTGTTATTCTTTGAGACAGAGTCTCACTTTGTTGTCCTAGGTAGAGTGCCCTGGTGTCAGAGCTCACAGCAACTTCCAACTCTTGGGCTCCAGTGACTCTCTTGCCTCCGCCTCCCGAGTAGCTGGGACTACAGGCACCCACCACGAGGCCTGGCTATTTTTAAGACATGAGGTCCCACTCTGCCTCAGGCTGGTCTCAAATGTCTGATCTCAGGCAATCCACTTGCCTTGGCCTCCCAAGTGGTGGGATTACAGGAGTGAACCACCCTAAGAAAATATAAATAAGATATTGTTAAATGTTATTATTCATAAATAAATATTCAATCTTGTAAACATTGAGGATTGAGAGAAATGTATATGCCCTAAAATGGCTCAAAATTTCACTCCAAACTTATGAAACTATATTTTGCCTCACAAAAACTAAAACCTGTCATTGCAAGTGTGGATTTAATGTAGCCTGCTTTGCAGTACTTGTCCTGAGAGGAGTCAGGTAGAAATATGACATTAAATTTCAGGCCTATTTTATTTTTGGAAATCAATTTTCTCTCCCTGTGGCTGTGGGTAGAGTGCCATGGCATCATAGCTCACAGCAACCTCAGACTCTTTGGGTTCAGGTGATCTTCTTGCCTCATCCACCCAAGTAGCTGGGACTATAGGTGCCTGCCACAACTCCCGTCTAGTTTTTCTATTTTTAATAGAGACAGTGTCTCATGCTTGTTCAGGATGGTCTCAAACTCCTGACCTCAAGCAGTTCACCCACCTCGGCCTCTCAGAGTGCTAGGATTACAGGAGTGAGCCATTATCCCAGGCCAGGTCTTGCTTTTGTTTAAAGACATGTCTGTGTTAAGAGGTTATGATACAGAGAACTATGACTGTGGATGGATTATTTTTAAATTCCTGCTTGTTTACACTTGTGTCTGCTAATGGGTTTATAATGTTTATAATTCTTCTAACAAGATAAAAATAAGTTAACAAAGAAAATATCTAATGCCTCCCACCAGCACACCCATAGATGCCAAGCTATGAAGGGCAGGAATGGAGACATTCACTATTCAGCAAGTATTAACTAAGAGCCCCACTACATGGAGTCTGCTGTGTTAAGTCCTGATGGTCCCTGAGCCTGCTGAACCTCTTGAACCCACCTACTCTTAAAACGTACTCATGAGATTTTCTCCGTCAGAAGAGGGAACAGCATGGATAATCATTACTTAGACTCCAACTTCAGATCCACTTCAGCCAATACTAAAATTTAAAATAAGACCTCAAAAGAAACTGAACCTTGAATCAAAATGACAGCAAAAGAAACATTAAAAAAGAAAAAGCAAAATAAGGGCAAAGTTAAATGTAATGCAAACTAAGAACATACGAGTAACTATTTGATTTATTTCTTAGTTTCATCTTTTTTACATAAGAACTAAGAAAGGAGAACCATTTTCACACAGCAACTCTCTGCCAGGCATTAAGAATTGTTATGTAGAGCTCAGTATGGTACTGGTGTGGTGGGTCACGCATGTAATCACCCCTTTTTAGAAGGCCAAGGCAGGAGGAATGTGTGAGATCAGAAGTTCAAGAACAGCCCGAGCAAGAGAAAAAGCAAAACCCCATCTCTACAAAAAATAGAAAATATTTGGCAGGTGTGGTGGTAAAAGCCTATAGTCTCAGCTCCTCTGGAGGCTGAAGCAGGAGAATCCCTTGAACCCAGGAACTGTGATTACACTATGCCCTCGAGCCTGCGTGACAGAGTAAGACTTTGTCTCAAAAAAATTATTTTTAATAAATGAATAAAAGCTCAATATAAATTAATCCTTACAACAACTGTATAATATATATCATTTATTATTTTTCAAATGAAGAAAGTGAGTCCAAAAGCCTTAAGAAACTTGCCCAAGTCACAGAGCGGATGGCAGCAGAGAGTTTGAGTCTGCTTGTTCTGATTTCAAAGACAAACTGAATCTTCAGATTCCTCGTAATTACCAAGACAAGAGTAGGAGGGACATGCTCTAAAGTACCAAATACCGCGTAAGTGTACTGCTGACTCATTAAGTAAAAGTTTCTCATTCAAAACTCTTTTCCTCAATCATTTATTTTATCAAGACACCCAAAGGTATAGAAAATAAATGAGTAATTTGCACAGACAAAATATGCAAGCAGTAAAGAGGTAGCACTCAAAGCTCTCAGCTAACTCACAAATAAAAAATAAGTTCATGAGAAATTGAGAGTGCTCTATAAAAATTTCATAAAGAATTACAACTATTTGTTTTAATTAATAATTCCTTCTGATATTCATTGCAACTTGAAAAGCTGAGTTTTATAACACTGAAACTTAAGAAAAAAACAAAAACAAAAACAATTTGAGCTTCACTTATACAAGGCTGCAATAATTAAAAAGTGTCATGCAGGCAGGCATGATGGTTCTCGCCTGTAATCCCAGCACTCTAGGAGCTGAGGTGGGTGGATTGCTTGAGCTCAGGAGTTTGAGACCAGCCTGAGCAAGAGCAAAACTCTTGACTCTAAAACTAGCCAGGCCTTGAGGTGGGTACCTGTAGTCCTAGCTGCTCAGAGGCTGAGGCAGCAGGATCACTTGAGCCCAAGAGTTTGAGGTGTCTGTGAGCCATGACCCCACAGCACTCTACGAAGGGCAACAAAGTAAGACTCTGTCTCAAATAAATAAAGAAATAAATTAAAAAGTATTATGCAATTAGAATTTTTAAATGCAATAAATTCCAAATAACTGGTCTAACCATGACTTTTCAAAGTATCTCCATTTACTGGGAGTTATTTCCGTCTGACTACTAAGTGGTGTTTTTTTTTTTTTTTTCTTTTACAGAGATCCGGTCTTTCTATATTACCCAGGCGGGCCCTAAATGATCCTCCCAGCTCGGCCTCCTGAGTAGCTGGGACTATGAGTGTGTGAAGAAGCCTGGCCCACCTGATTTCTTATTAAATTTATTTCCACTTCAAAGTCTAAGTTTCTTGTTTTAAGACAACAGAGACTAGGTAGCTAAAAATTCTGAGCACAGTGAATCTGTTTTATTCTATAGATTGTAGGAAAAAAATATGTATTTTTGTTTCAGAGATTTGTTCACAGTGCCTCTTGTGGCATGATAAAAAACTAAAGGTGAAATACCTTTTGAAATGTTAATAAATTAAGAAATTGATTTTGTTGTAATGATACCCTATAAAGGTGGGGGTGTGAGACAGAGGTCAGGAAGGCCTGACAACGTCACACATGTCAATTTCTTTTATTTTTTTATTTTTACATTTACATGTGTTAATTAGGTTTCCACTTTCTCCCTTTTACGCATATACCAACCAGTGGCATGGTGTCACTTCTTCTTCTGTTTTGACTAAGCCCTTACCATTCCTTATATGTATATATGTTCCAAAGAGACATTCGTCATCCAACTACAAAAAGGCAGAGAACATAAAGTGTTTCTCAAACGTGGGGTTATGGCTGTTGGGGTGGGGCTTGTTGGTTGGAAAATCATTTGACATCCCTGATTCTGGGGCACTGAATGCCACTGACCCACACATATCTCCCCAATTGCAATAAGAAGTTCAAATAAGCCAAAAGACCACCCCACATATTTCCATGACCCCTAGGGAGACAGTGTTTTCCTGACTGTCAATCACTAAGTTAAGCCAAGTTCCTCATTTCTGTCTTGGAAACTGAGCTACATGGTGATGAACAACTTGCTCCAGGTCATGCAGTTACTATTTTTTTTAATCAGCACTTCTTCATATTGAGAGAAGACTTGTGATTCATTACACAGTCCTACATACTGTTTTTATTTCAAATATATTTTTCAGAAGGGAATACCATTTTGAACAGAGAATTTGACCTCCACGATAATGAGTGAAAAAAAAAAAATAAGCACTGTTGTATTTACTTAAAAACATGTGATGTACCAGAACCAATCAAAATAGGAGTAACTATTCATCATACAGCTCTTACATTCAAGTAGATTAAGCATTAGAGTTTACAAATATATAGGGTGGACATAAAGTTCTGTGCAATTGAAATAGTTTAACATAGTAAATTAGGGCAGCACCTGTGGCTCAAAGGAGTAGGGCGCCAGCCCCATATACCAGAGGTAGTGGGTTCAAACCCAGCCCTGGCCAAAAACTGCAAAAAAAAAAAAAAATAATAATATATAGTAAATTACACACAAACTTTATGTCCACCCTGTATTTCAAGAAATGTCTGTTTTCCTAACAATAAGGCCATTTCATATATCCATACAGACTGTTGGTCAAATACCAAATACATGAAAAAGTCCAAATTTTGCTTGGGTCATTATGAAAGTTTTAAGATACACAAAACTCAAGAAATGTAAAATCTGTGTGGATGGAAACAAATGAAGTCCTCCCAGCAAAATCAATAAGTTGAGCAAGTTGAAATCTTGGATTATCTCTTTAGATTTTTCATCTCTGTGTGGTATCACTGTGGGTGGACGCTGGAGTTCTTTTAAAAAATGAAAGTCCCACCATTTGGGTGGTAAGGCTTCATGACAGGGCGTAGAGTGTTGGACACCCAAACTAGAATGCCTTCATATACTAGCTATATGTTCATAAGTAAGATATATAATGTCCCTTGTCCCTCACTTTTCCCATTTACAAAATGTTACCAACATCCAAGTAAAGTGTTTAAAAGAATAAGTGATATTATTTTAGGAATAAATTAAGAAAACCTTAACTTCAAGAAGACACCCATTTTAGAGTCATAGAAAGGTGAAGATTGTCTAAATATTATGTCTATTATTGGACTATTTATAAGGATAGATTATATCCTAATGATTAACAGACCTGAAGACCCTGAAATTCACATGCAATGAAAAGTTTTTCTGGGTCTCATTAACAGTTGAAAAAAACAACTTTTTTAAAAATTTCCCAAGTCTAACAAGAGAAAAAACATTTTTTAAAAAGTATAAGTGTGAAGAATGTTTTCATTCTTAAGTAGATTAATACCAATATCAATTGTATACATTCTTATCCCTTGACTACTCTCATATCTTTCTAATAAGTCACAAGCAAATGTCATGAGTTGAAGAAAAGTTAAAAGCCAAATTACCATGAGCCTCAAGTTTGAAAAAAAGTCAATCTATACAAATTTTATTTGGTTGTATATATGTAGCAGATTTATTTTATCAGTTATTTTAGTCTATATAAAAAATGAATAGTGATTCATGGTCTCAAAATATTATACCTTGCCGTAATTACAGGGGTTCTCTACCTTGCTGTGCTTCCACTGCTTTGCTTGCCAAATGACCTCAATTTGTCAACACTAAAGAAAAATACTTATAAAAATCTTTTTTCTTAGTCCAGTCTTCTTGCTAATATAGCACATTAAAATGCACCCTGTATAGAATAGGACAGTGACATGCCAGTGCTTGAGATCACATATTAAATTTAACAGACAAACACAAAAAGAAAGAAAGAGATAGGCAACCCAGCATACACTATTTTTCTCATGTAACCCAATATTTCAGTATTATTATAGTAAAAATTTGATCTTATTTTGTCCTTATCACATTTAAGTTCTAATGTGTCAGCGGTGCTTTCAGAAATGAACACAGGCGCTCTTTTCACCCTATACCTGTAGCACATAAAGGATAGGCTGATTCTTGGAAGAGATTGTTACACGGCTTTCCCATCCTCCCTTTAAAATGGGAACATGTGGGCGGCGCCTGTGGCTCAGCGAATAGGGTGCCGGCCCCATGTACCAAAGGTGGTGGGTTCAAACCCAGCCTTGGCTGAACTGCAAAACAAAAAAATAGCCGGGCGTGGTGGTGGGTGCCTGTAGTCCCAGCTACTCGGGAGGCTGAGGCAAGAGAATCACTTAAGCCCAGGAGTTGGAGGTTGCTGTGAGCTGTGTGACGCCACGGCACTCTACCGAGGGCGATAAAGTGAGACTCTGTCTCTACAAAAAAAATAAAAATAAAAAAAATAAAATGGGAACATGTTAGGCATGAATTTTATGCTCCATCACCTTGAAAAAATTATTAACAGTTATTTACTACCCGTGTGTTTTGCAAACTTTAAAATATTTGGGTGATGAACTGGTTAGAGTGGTTTCCCTTTTTAATAAGCCACCAATAGATTCAACAAGAATATTCCTAGGAGCTGCTAAATTTTCCCCTACTCCTAAAATTCTGCAGAGACACGATTGTGGGAACACAATATGTTCAGAATAACTGCCACACAGAACACCATATGTGCATCAGAACGTCCACATCTCTAAGTTTATACGTAAGCACTTGAGCCAAAACCTGACCTACAGATGTCAAGGAAAAGAAAATGTATATCTAGAATACTTAACCAAGCTTTTTTTCTTAAGATGATCACTTAGTTTCTTTTCCTAAATTTTCTGTAGGACAATCTATTTAAATAAGTATAATTTTTAAATAACATGATATGTATGGCTATATCAACACCTTAATGTCGCATTAATATAATGTTAAAACATTAACATAAATGCACGTCAAGAGAAAAGCTATGTATTGTATCAAATCTATGTTGTAGACACGTTTTCTCCTGCCCAGTATCTGTTATCAAACTCTGAATCTATTTTCTTCAGATATGGGGACCTTAAACCTGAGCCCAAGACAGAATGTAGCCACAGCACTTAATCCAGGCTGAACCAGGCAGAACCAATCTCAGTCTTAGGCTGGAGTTTTGAAGGAGTCTAAACCAGCAGAACTCAAAGCCTTGTCCATGAATGAAGTCAATCAAGAATAGAAAAAGACAACTTGAATCCTGCACTATTATGACTCTCTGGATCCACCACTGTTCAAAATTCAGATAATCTCTGAACTTTTTTAGTCACATAAGAAAATAATTATCTTTTTGGGCGGCACCTGTGGCTCAGTGGGCAGGGCACTGGCCCCATATACCAAGGGTGGCGGGTTTAAACCCCGCCCCGGGCCAACCTGCAACAAGAAAATAGCCGGGCATTGTGGCTATTAGTCCCAGCTACTCTGGAGGCTGAGGCAAGAGAATCACCCAAGCCCAGGAGTTGGAGGTTGCTGTAAGCTGTGTGATGGTATGCAATAAAATGAAACTCTGTCTCTACAAAAAAAGAAAGAAAGAAAGAAAAGAAAAGAAAGAGAATAATTATCTTTTTTGTTTTAAGGGACTTGAAGCTGGTTTCTATACTTTGCAGGGAAAATGCTCTCATTAATATAATTCGTTACCCAGCCAGGTGCAGTGACTCACGTCTGTAATCCTAGCACTCTGGGAGACCGAGGCGGGTGGATTGTTTGAGCTCACAGGTTTGAGAGCAACCTGATCAAAAGCTAGGCATTGTGGCAGGTGCCTGTAGTCCCAGCTACATGGGAGGCTGAGGCAAGAGAATTGCTTTAGCCCAAGAGTTTGAGGTTACTGTGAGCTGTGGTGCTATGCACTCTACTGAGGGCAACAAAGTGAGACGCTATCTCAAAAAAAAAATTATATAATATATAATTCATTACTCTAGCAATGTAAAGAAAAAAATCCTTAACACTAAACTTGGATGAGATTGTGATGAATCTGTTTCCCCAAATACTCCAAGGAATCATGTACAGCATTTTAAAAGCTCAGAAAGCAATATGAGTGCAATGAACTGTGTATCATGTCCTAATATTTTGCTTAAGGATACAATACGACAGGTGAAAAAAATTGAATTGTTAATTATAATATTACATATGTCCTTAAAAATGAAATGCAACCTATGTCTTAACTATAGGGCAATAGTTAAGTATTATATATAATAGTATGTCAATATTATATTATGTGAGTCTCAAATTATAAAAATTATGCAAAAAGGAAATATTTGTGCATAATATGATATGAAAGGATAAAGACAATATTGTATTTATCCTAAAAATTACAGCTATGTAAAGTGATGTACACATGGAAACAAGTGGGTCTCAACCCTGATTACATATTAGAATCCCCTGGAAAGTATCATAAAAAATGACAATGTTTCACAAATTCTGTTTTAATTAGTCCAGGGTAGAACTTAGGCATGGACTATCCAGATGTATAAGTGTAAACAAAGTCTTAAGAATTATATATTTTTAAAAAATGAAGCCACTCACAATAAATCTATGAATATTTCAGTTCATTTTTACATATTTGCTTGTTCACCACTTGGCATTCTAGCATATTAAAATATTCACTGATTTAGCATATTCATAACACATGTTCACAAGTTCCTCACGTGTAGACATTTCTCTTCTCCATGCTGAAACCTCAAAATTGTTCACATTTGGATAGTTTCTCTGGTGGCTGAGACAAAATGGTAGCTTAGTTATACCGTGGAATAGAACAGAGAAAAGAATGAGGGTTTAGGGGCATCTTTTCAGTTATTAATTAATTCATGAGTTCATTGAAACCGAGAATGTCTTAGTCTCTTGTTTGAATAATTTTAATGACTTTGAGATGACTTTGGCAACTTGAGCTGTATCTTATACGTTAGTCATCTTAGAGCGTCCATCTCAGCCTCCCTCATGGGGCCCTCTCCTTGCTACCTTACAGAACTCAGCCCTCAGCTCTCCACACATACTGGGCCCTGCAAACACGGCTCTCAACTAGCCATCTCCAGGTCTGACCCTTTCCTGAACTCCGAATATCCAACTGCCTCCTCAGCTTCAACACTTGAATGCTAAAAAGCAGCTTCACCATAATCGGAACCGGACTCTCCATTTTTGCACCCAGACGTCAGCCTCCCACAGTGTTTCCATCTCAGTAAATGATACCACCATTCACCTGCCTGACCCTCCCCTCAGTAAGTGCCCAGAATCTCAGTCTCAACCCTCATGCTCTTTCTCAACAAGTCCCTTTGACTATACCTTAAAATTATACCCTGAGCTCAATTCACTTTTCATCAACTTCAACATAGTACTAACTCATTCCAAGACATCAGGATCTGAAGCAGATTCCTGTACACAGCGTTCCAGCAGCCACTCTGCTTTCACACTTGTCCTTCATTGCATCATTTCTTTCTCCAGCTCATAACCGTCTGATAATCAAAATAAAACCTTCATTGTCACCAGGGCTGGTGGACAGGGTGTGATCTTGTGTCTGGCTAATTCTCCATCTTCCTTCAATATGCTCCTGCAGCATACTGAACCCCAGACTCACAAGCCTCCATATTACCCCTTTATTCCTCAAAGATACAAGTGTGTGCTAGCCTCAGGGCCTTTTCTCTTGCTGATCCTTCTGCTTTAATTTCTCCAGCCCCAGATCTCTGCCTGGCTCAGGCCCTCATACTTTTTCCATTGTCTGTTAAAGGTCACATCATCATTTTGAAAATCTATCCCAAAAGTGCACCTCTCCTCACCACCCACAGCACTCTATCCCTTTAAGATGTCTGATTTTTCTTCATAGTACTTATCACACTACCTGATGTTATACCCGGATCTGCTTATTATTTGCCTTCCCTACAATCTCCATGATTGCCGGGGTTTGATCAGTTTTGTTCACTGCTGCATGTCCAAGCTTTATAACAGTGCCTGGTACATAGTAGACACTGAATCAATTAAAACAAAAAAACAATAGATCAAGTGTTTGGGGTTTTTTTATAAATTGATTTTTTTTAGAACATTTTTAAGTTCACAGCAAAATGAGTAGAAAGTATAGAGATTTTCTGATACCCTCAACCCCCACACCGCATGGCCTCTCCCATTATCAACATCCCACACCAGAGTGATGCAATCGTTACAATTGATGAAGATGTGTTGATTCATCATTATCATCCAAAGCACGGGGTTTACATTAGAGTTCACTCTTGCTAGACGGTCTTTAGTTTGGGCAAAGGTATAATGACATACATCTACCATTATAGTATCAAACAAAAATGGTTTCGATACCCTAGAAATTTTCTGTTCTCTACCTATTCATCCCTCTCCAAACCCTTCCCCTCCCTTAACTCCAGGTAACCATACATTTGTTTACCGTCTCCATGGTTTTTCCTTTTTGGTAATGTCATATAGATGGAATAATCAAATGGAGTATTTTTTTTAAGATGGAGTCTCACTATGTTGCCCTCGGTAGAATGACATGGCATCACAGCTCACAGCAACCTCAAACACTTGAGCTTAAGTGATTCTCTTGCTTCAGCCTCCCGAGTAGCAGGGACTACAGGTGCCCACCACAATGCTCAGTCATTTTTGGGTTGCAGTTGTCATTGTTGTTTAGCTGGTCCAGGCTGGTCTCAAACCCACCAGCCTTGGTGTGTGTGTCCAGGGCCCTACCCACTGAGTTACAAGTGCTGCCCCAAAAGGGGTATTTTTTCCTTAGATAGCAAACTTATGTCATGGTGCTTTTCTAGAACTGGCATGGGAATTTAAAAGAATTACCCAGAGATTGTAAATTGTATTCACTTGTAAGATAGTAATAAAAAATAACTTGTGGCAGAATTCATCTCAAATATATTCACTGAAAGACTTACAGAGATGCTTTTTCCCCCCTCCACTCAGCTCAGATTATCCCCCTGATTTCAGAGAAACTCTCAATACTCAGGATCTCTTTAAAGTAAGCAGATAAGGTAAGTAGTTCAATCAAGAGTAGGAAGAATTAAGCCTGATGTCTTCTCTGGCCAGCTTGGAAGGCGTCTATAGCAAGCTCACTATAACTGCTTCTAATTTTAGTAATTCAATCACTAGCCTGGGCCACTTTGACAACTTTCTAACACATCTCCCTGCCCCCAGTGTGATGTCCTTGAATCTACCCTCGGTGCTGAGGAGTAAATAGGACTGTTATTCCCAGTTGAGTTTTCCCAAGTTCCCAATAGTAC
Source organism: Perodicticus potto (assembly GCA_963574655.1). NCBI lineage: Eukaryota > Metazoa > Chordata > Mammalia > Primates > Lorisidae > Perodicticus > Perodicticus potto. Next base: position 6,107 of record CAUYRH010027344.1, on the reverse strand, counting down.
AAGAAACAAGGCCTTGCTCCCCTCCACCATTCCCTGGAGAGGTGGGCTTGTCTGAGTCTTCCCTGACAGAACCATGTGCACACAGGTTACCTGCCCTCCTCTGTACGAATAGTTCTATTGTCTTCTAGGGCTAAGCGTTGAGGCTCACACCTATAATCCTAGCACAGGGGGAAGCTGAGGCAGGTGGATTGTTTTTGCTCAGGAGTTTGTGACCAGCCTGAGCAAGAACAAGATCCCGGATCTACTAAAAATAGAAAAACTGAACCAAGAGGATCGCTTGAGCCCAATAGTTGGAGGCTTCTGTGAGCTATGATAATGCCATGGCATTCCACCCAGGGCGACACCTTGAGACTGTCTCAAAAACAATAATAATAATAATAATAATAATAATGTTCTATTGTCTTCCGTCATGGCCCTTACCATACCTCCCAGAGCGTAATAAAAGAAAAGACCAATAGAAACTTCATGATTGTTATAAAATTTCCTATTGTTTAAGAGCATAGATTCTGGAACTAGGTTATTTGGGAATGTTCCACCTTTTACTATTTGTATAGCCTTTGGTAAGTTATTTAAGCTCTTTGGCTTCATTTTCCTCATCTGTAAAATAGATAATTTTGTACATCAGACAAATTGTAATGGCTAAATGACTTGATAAACATAAAATATTCATAACAGTGCCTGGAACATCACAAGCACTATGTAAGTGGGAGGGATTATTTTATCATTACCACTGCTGTGTCACCTTTCAATCTATGTCTGTGTTTGGACTGGCTACATGGTAATACGTTTAAATACCTGCTTAATGCTTTCTTACGTTAATCTGAGTAAGGAATTCTTGTAATCTTACATTAGATCCTCATGCAGTAAAAGAAACCAAAAAAGGAAGTTATGTTACTTAAACTTGGAAATTCTGATTGTAATTGTAATTATGTGAAATAAAAACGCTTGTGTGTGTGTTTTTTTATTTTTGCTTGTCCTAAACATTCCTATATTATTTTTCTAGAGCTACCATACGAAGTATCACTAAGTAGATGTTTTAAACAAGTGAAATTTATTTTCTCACAATTATGGAAACTGGAAGTCCAAGGCCGAGGTGTCTGCAGGGTTGGTTTCTTGGGAGGCTTTCTCCTTGACTGCAGATGGTCTCTCCCCTCTAATTTCACATGGTCTTACTTCTGTACGTATCTGTATCCCAATTTTTTCTTTTATAAGAATATCAGTGAAATTAGATTAGGGCTCACCCTAATGACCTTGTTTTAACTGAATTACTTCTATAAAGACTACAAATATAGTCACGTCCTGAAATACTAAGAGGACTTCAATATGTGAATCCTCTTGGGAAATAATTCAGCCCATTTAAAATGCCATATCACTTATTGCTAAGCACTTTTCTGTAAAACTATGATAAATTATTGATACCTAAATACAGTACATGAACTGTACCCTTATTACAAGCCATAGTACAATGAATTAAATATTATATTTAAGGTAAATACAATTATTTTTGTAAATACAATTATTGATACCCAAGTCTGTGTGAAAAGATATCTCCCTCAAATTTAATATAGCACAATGCAAAGTCACAGCAGAACAGTGATGATAAAAAAATAGCATCATAAATAAATGAGTTCTCTATAATTTCTTCATTTATCATTGCTATTAATGATTTAAAAAGCATCATAAATAAATGAGTTCTCTATAATTATTTCTCCATTTCACAGGAGAAAATAATATTTTTTAAAGAGAGTTTAGTGAAGATATGGACAAGTACCCAAAAAACTAAAGAAAAATAAGTTATTTTTTTTTTTTTGAGACAGAATCTCACTATATTGCCCTTGGTAGAGTGCCATGGCATCACAGCACACAGCAACCTCAAAACTCTTGGGCTTAAGCAATTCTCTTGCCTCAGCCTCCCAAGTAGCTGGGACTACAGGCACCAGCCACAATGCCTGGTTATTTTTGTTGTTGTTGTTGTTGTAGTTGTTGTCATTGTTGTTTAACAGGCCCAAGCCAGGTTCAAACCCGCCAACCCCAGTATATGTGGGCAGAGCCCTAACCACTGAGTTATGGGTGCCCAGCCAAAAAAGTTGAGTTTTTTTAGTTTAAAAAAGTTGAGCTTAAATAATTTTTTAAAAGTTAATTTTAAAAATAGTGACTTAAAAATCAATATAAACTAAAATGCAATACACAAACTTGGTGGTACCAAAGTCATTAGTTCAATTTAAAAATTTAGCTTGTTTTTAGGAATATGTCAGGATTTTTTTAATTAACATTATTATTTTATAAGACCTCAATCATTTTTTTTATCTTGCTTTTATTATCCACCAATCTGTAAACAAGTTTGTCCTGGAATCTATGTCTATATCAATGCAAACCTGGGAAATAATAGAACATAAGTTATCAATAGAATGTTACAGTTACACATTTTAGTCCTAAGTTCCAACCAGACTTGGAACATATTTAATTATTTAATGTTTATTTAATATTTAAAACAACAAAAACAGGGAAGTATTTGGAGGAAAAAATAAATTGATGAAGTAGGTATTTATTATAAACTTTAGAATAGGGTTTTTCCAAGGTTGAATAAATTTGTTTAGGAGCCAGGATCAAATAAGTTATTCAATAGAAAATCATTTTAAAACAAAAACAGATCATAGTACCACCTGCTCTTCTAATATATCATTTGTCCTATAGCATGAAAGAACAAACATCATCTGTTATGCATGTTCTTGCCTTTAGTGATCAATATCAGATATACAAAATAAATCCGATTTTCCCAACCCCCTTACCCTCCGCCACTACAAAAAAGAAAAAATGCATAGATAAGACTGCATAATTTTTAAAGCACACATAACTTTCAGGTAAAGCGAGACCTTTAGAATTTTTGAAAGAAAATTTTATGTGCTATAGATGTTATTGATGTATAGTTTAATCTGTTTGCAACTAATAGCCAAATAGATGAATTCTGAAGTGCCAGTCCTGAGTTATTCACCATAAAATGCCTTGTTTAATGCTTCTTTAATGAAATCAAACCGTTAAGATAATGAAAATAAAGAGAAAGGTCAAGTCACCAGGGATAAGCCACTTAACCTTATATCTTATTGCATATACCAGCACAGAGTAGGAAACCAATCTTCATTAATTGAATTTATTTCATATTCCTAATGCTTATGAATAAATCATCTTCTGTAATTAAATAATGTGCACTGCTTTTCTGAGAAAACTACTGTCAGTTCTTAGGATTGGTTTGTGTTTTCCAATTTGATATATATCAGTTGGGGAACTCACCGTGGAATGAAAGGGGTGTGCTATACCTTTGAACAATTACTGAATTTCTCTGAGTATTTGAGAAACAATAGGAGAAAGAGAAGCTAATGAAGACTTCAGTAAAACAGCTCAAGATAATTCTTGCAACTCCCTGAATTATCCTGGAATTACATTTCATTTCTCACAAAAAGAAAGCAACAGGTAATGTCACTATCCTGTTCTAACCCCCTCCTACAACATTTCATTTTCCCTGAATGTAATCCAGATGCTGCAAATTGCAGAAGTATTTGTGGGTGTAGGATCACAGACCTTCCTAAGCACACAATTAAATGGCCTATTTGTCTTTTGTTCTTGATAATTTTTTTTTTCTATTTTTACAATATAGTCTTCCCCAAGTTCTAAAACATATTTTAAAGGAAGGAATTTAGAACTAAAGATGACATTGTTACTGTCTTTTAGGAGCACGCATACAGTACTTTTTTAAAAAAATAAATGTCATCCATCTGGAATTTTGCTGATTTCTTACCTAAGAAATATATGTGAAGTTTTTCTCTTATTCAAATTCCATTCTTTATTCATGTGAAGCCAAATAGAGATGATTCAAGTCTATTTTTGATAACTAAAATAAATCAAAAGAAAAAGGTAAGCATTTATTTTCTTTATATAAAACTTACTCCACTTTCCATTGTTTTCTGCACAATAGGACATTTTGTGTTAAAAAGCAACTATTACTGTGTCCATATGTCCTATAAGAGCAGTAATCAGCTTTTGGTTTAAATCCCTCCGGAATGATGACACGCTCCCTAGAGTGCTCTTCAACTCCACTGTTTCCTTTCAAGAGTCTATCAGAATGCAAGTAAATGAGAATATCATAAAACGGCTGACCTTGAATGTACCCTGCTTTGTAAAGGAAACAAAGCAACCACTCCGCAAATGTTCATAATGTAATTACTATTGGTAAATAATTACTTATGACACATTGATATAGTGCAAACTTTCAACAGAAACCACCAGCCGCCGTTTTTTTTGTTGTTGTTGTTGAAACAGGGTTTCACTCTGTCACTCTGGGTACAGGGCTATGGTGTCATAACTCACAGCAACCTCAAACTCTTGGGCTCAAGTGATCCTTTTGCCTCTGCCTCCGAAGTAGCTTAGACTACAGGCACCTGCCACAACACCCAGCTAGTTTTAGAGATAGGGTCTTGCTCTTTCTCAGTCTGGCCTCAAACTCTTGAGCTCAAGGAATCCACCGGTGTCAGAATGGATTTCCCGAGTGCTAGGATGACAGGCGTGAACCACCACATTCAACCTCATTTTCAGTTTTTTAAAAATAAGAATTGCCTGTGTTATTTGATTTCAAAAACTAAATCTTGTTATTCCTATTAAATGTACCTAATTTTTTCAGATATGCACTTCAGAGCTATTAAATACAATTTTCTGGCTTACGGGGCAAAAGCCTACTTAATGGGTTAAAACAAATACTATCTGGGTGATGGGCAAGTTGATAGCCATGACTCGTGCATTACAAAAGCTATCCATGTAACCAAAAACATTTGTACCCCCTACTATTTTCAAATTTAGAAAATGAAAAAAATTTTCCTAAAGTGAGAAAACACTTTCAGTTGTATTTCCACAATTTGGCACTGCAACATATAGGTCATTGTCTTTTTTCAGCCTTACCATTTGTACAGCAATCTTTGAGATTCTGATTTTGACACCAGTTATTTAAATATCTGAAAAATGGTGGCGCCTGTAGCTCAGTGAGTAGGGCACTGGCCATACACACCAAGGCTGGTGCTCTGAACCCTGCCCGGGGCTAGCTAAAACAACAGTGACAACTACAAGAACAAAAAAATAGTCGGGTGTTGTGGTGGGTGCCTGTAGTCCCAGCTACTTGGAAGACTAAGGCAAGTGAATTGCTTAAGCCCAAGAGTTTGAGGTTGCTGTGAGCTGTGATGCCACAGCACTCTACCCAGGAAAAAATGAATAAATAAGTAGATATCTGAAATTTTTGAATAGATTAAGTAAAGATTAATATTTTATAAGCTACTTCCTATTATTGTTCTAAAGCTAAAATACAATTGGCTGATCCTATGCTCTCAATAAAACACTCCACATTATTGTTTGATTCAACAGAATTAATGAAAAGTTCCTCTCAATTAAATAAAAGTGTCAGTCACCTTTATAAACATCTACTCAAAATATTTAATAAAAAACACTTTTGGGGGGGCAAGACACGATTGTAAGAGGGACTTTACCTAACAAACGCAATCGGTGTAACCTGGTTTCTTGTACCCTCAACGAATCCCCAACAATAAATTAAAAAAAATTTTTTAATTTTTTTTTAGAGAAAGAGTCTTCACTTTATCACCCTCGGTAGAGTGCTGTGGAGTCACAGCTCACAGCAACCTCCAACTCCTAGGCTCAAGCGATTCTTCTGCCTTTGCCTCCCAAGAAACTGGGACTACAGGCACCCACCACAACACCCGGCTATCTTTTGATGCAGTTTGGCTGGGGCCGGGTTTGAACCGGCCACCCTCAGTATATGGGGCTGGTGCCCCACTCGCTGAGCCAAAAATAAGACTTTTATCTTTTGACTCTAGCAAAGGAAGCACATTCCCTAATGATGGCTGAGCACCCCAAATTTCATCTTTATAATGTTTGTTTGCAGAATTTATCAAGGGGCACCTGAATGACACTGAAAGGATTCCTGTAAACCAACAGTGACTCCATTAATTAAATAATGGGAAAAGTTACTAAAAAGAAAAATCCAGCTGGGTGCAGTGGTGCACACCTGTCACCATGTTGCTTGGGAGGCTGAGAAAACAGGATTCCTCAAG
>CAUYRH010027340.1:0-39463 GCA_963574655.1 Perodicticus potto | reverse complement strand
TATTAAATAAAATTAAAATAATTGTGCCGTGGCATCACAGCTCACAACACCCTCCAATTCCTGGGCTCAAGAGAGTTTCCTGCCTCCGCCTCCCAAGTAGCTGGGACTACAGGCGCCTGCCAGAATGCCCGGCCATTTTTTGGTTGCAGCCGTCATTGTTGTTTGACCGGCCCGGACTGGATTCAAACCCGCCAGCTCAGGTGTACATGGTTGGTGCCTTAGCCTGTTAAGCCACAGGCGCCAAGCCAATAAAATAATTTTAAAAAAGATTATTCTAGGTTACTCTCACAGGCAACAGAAATGAACCCACTGGGACTACACTTTGAAGTCATTGACTATAAAATAACTAAACTTAGTAACTCAAAGAAGATGGAAATGAATTGAGAATTGGTGGAGAAAAGGAAACTATGAAAAATCAAAAAGATACACTAGAATTGCAAAAAAAAAATAATGATAAGGAAAATACAAAATATTATATTTCAGAAAATTAACTCAACAGATATAGTTAAAAGCAGATCAGATATAACAGATGTGTTTAACATAAAAAAAGTAAACTGAAAGCTAAATATAAATAAAACCACACAAAGGTACATCATAGGACTGGGAGACTGGGAGCAGGGGAAGGAGAATGACCATACAAGAAGCCTGGGGAAACATTTGGGAATAATGGAAATCATCTATTATCTTGGCTGTGGTGAGAGTTAGAAAATAGCACAGTTTGTCAAACCCACACCAATGCAGAGGAAGAACTGACATCCTGCTGCATATCTCAATAATATCTCAAATCTGACTTGAAAAACCTAGCAGAGAAAAAAAAGCATGTGAAATTTTCTAAAAAACAGTATCAACAGTAAATATTTTAATCAGACATTACTCTGTTAACTTCAAAAGCACATTTCTGTGATACGGTATCTGGAAAATCCCTCTGGGTTTACACACAATAGAGTTGACCCTTGAATAACACAATTTAAACTGTGCAGGTCCACTTATGTGCAGATTTTTTCAATAACTATATCGGGAAAATTTTGTGAAGATTTGTAGCAATCTGAAAAATCTTACAATCCCCACAGTATATAAATATAGAGAAAATTAAGAAAAATTAGGTACATAACAGTGCTTAAAATATTCTTTTGTCATTTACTACCATAAAATACATACAAATCTACTATAAAAGGTTAATAATTATCAAAACTTATACACACAAACCCTTACAGACCATACATGGGACCATACAGTTGAAAGAAATAAAAACAAAAATAAAGATGTTGTACTAAAATAGAACTGCATACAATCGGCCATAGCACATACTGCACTACTGGAACAATGCTGTAGCCACCTGTTGTTGCTTCTCTGATGAGCTCAAGTGTTGAGAGTATCTGCTTCAAACATCAGCTCTGCTTGAGCAGCTCCTCCCTTTAGTAAGTTGTACTTTGCAGTAAAAAGTGATCTCTGATGGTTCTCAGTTTTTCATTATGCTTAGTACAACGCAGGCAGCCTCCAGATTACAAACATGTAGATGAGTTCTTAATTTGAATTTGTATGTATGTTGGAACACACACATTTACCTGTTACCTATAATAGCCTCCATTCACATGAGTCATATGTCAGTTGGATGTTTGTGACTTGAGGACTTAATGCAACAGCCTCTGTGCTTAAGTACAAGTTGTACGTAAGTCATATATTTGTGACCCGGGAACTGCTTGTACCATAACTCTTGAACAACACCAGAGGACCGAAGGAAGTGCCACTTGTGATTCTGAAAATGCTCCCAAGAAGCACAGAAAAGGATGACATAAGAAAAAGCTACGTTACAATAGATTGAGGTCTATGGTTGTGGCTGGCTGCCGTTTCAAGATAAATGAATATAGTGTAAGAACCACTGTAAAAAAATAAAAAGAAAATTTGTGATATCATTGCTGTAGCTATGCCAGAAGTCACAAAAACTCTTTATCTCATATTGAAAATGTAGCTTTTATGTGGATTGAAATAAGAAAGGCGTATATCTACAGACTCTCATAATGTTTCAAGAGAAAGCATATGAAAACTTAAAGCAAAAGGAAGGTGAAAGATCTAAAGCTGGAGAACTTAAGCCAGCAAAGGATGGTTTGATAATTTTACGAAGAGGTCTGGCTTTAGAAAAATGTCAAAATAACAAGAGAAACAGCTTTTGCTAACCAAGAGGCAGGCAGTAGAAAAGTTCCCAGATGTCATTAAGAAAATCCTAAAGACAGACAGATATCTGCCTGAACCCCACATTTTTAATACAGCTCAAAGTGCCTTAAGTGGGGGAGAAAACACCACAAACGACATTTATTAGTAAGGAAGAAAAATGAGCACTAGGATTTGAGACAGAAAGGAATAGGCTAACTGGACTGTTTTGAACAAAGGCAATCAGGCTTATGATCAGGACTGCCCTTATCTAAAAAGCTGTTAACCCTCTAGACAGAAGGAAAAAGATAAGTATCAGTGTTTTGATTGTATAATAAGAAGGACTAGACAATGAGAACACTTTTTCTGAACTTGCTCCACCCATGCTTTGTCCCCGAAGTCAGGAAGTAGTTTGGCAGTAAGGAACTGCCTTTTATAAAGTTCTTTTGATATTAGATAATGCCCCTGGTCACCCAGAACCCCATGAATTCAACACAAAGGCATCAAATTAATCTCCTTGTCCCCAAATACCATGTCTCTAATTGAGCTTCTAGATCAGGGGGCCATAAAGATCTTTAAAGCTCATTATCTATAGTACTCTAGGGAAAGAGCTGTCAATGCTATGGAAGAAAACCCTGATAGAGTTCTGAACATCACAAAGTCTGGAAGGATTACACCATGAGAGACACCAGTGCCGTTATGGAAAAAGCAGTGAAAATCATCCAGCCCCCAAACAATAAATCCCTACTGCAGGAAACTGTGTCCAGATGTTGTGCATGACTTCACAGGATTTACAACACGGCCACTCAAGGAAAGCAAGAAAGAAATTATGAATGTGGCAAATGGCAGGGGTGGGGGGCGGAATTAAAAGAGTTTCAAGATATGAATCTTGGAGAAAGTCAAGAGCTAACAGATACTACGACAGAAGAGTTAACAGACGACAACTTGATGGTGATGAGTGCTTCCAAACCACTCTTCTTTCTCCACCTCCTCAACCTACCTAATGTGAAGATGACAAAAATTAAAACCTATATGATGATCTGCTTCCACTTAATAATAAATTTTCTCGTTTTTCTGATTTTCTTAATAACATTTTGTTTTCTTTAGCTTACTTTACTATAAGAATACAGCATATGATATACATATAGAACATGCAAAATATGTGTTAATCAGTTCCTTATCTTATTGATAAGACTTTCAAGCAATAGTAACTTATTAGTAGTTATATATTTGGGAAGTCAAAAATCACATACAGTGTTTTAACAGCTCAAGAGGTCAGTACTCCTAACCTCCACGTTGTTCAAGACACAACTGCATTTCAAAATAACCTTGAAACTGCAAATTTACTGATCTAACAATATTGGTTGATAATAAGTAGCTATTCAGTCATTTAAAATTAAAGATTAAATAACTAAATAGCTACTTACCAATTTAGGGGGGCAAGGGGAGAATTCTAGTCATCCCTCAGACACCAAAATCTGCGAATGCTCAAGTCCCTGACATAAACTAGCACTATGTTTTCATATAAACCGCACATCCTCCCACATACTTGAAATCATCTCTACGTTACTTACACCTAACCCAATGTAAATGCTATATAAAGACTATTTATGCAGTTTTCTTTGCCTACACAGTATTATACAATGAAAACATTTTTCTCCCATCCCTGTCTATTGCCATTTTTGTTGAGTATACTTAATTTCCAAATAGTTATTACATAAATTTCACATATGGCTTATTCCAAGTACACATTATTTTCCAAAATACGGTCTCTACTCATTTCTCTTCTAATGTGGAATACCCTTCTTCATCTTTCTGAAAAAAATGAAGCTAAGGCCACAACATGACAGCCAGACTGATTTCCACGGTCCACTTCCAAGTGGCCTGTCATAGGCCAGCATGTCCACAGAGGCCAAAGGCCACTGCTGGAGTTCAGAAAGAACTCAGACAGCAGCACCAGTGTGATGCTTCCCTCACTGCACTTGCAATGCTAGTGATCATCACAGATGCAATGTCGGTAGAGAGTGCATGTGTTCACCCTCACAAGCTCCATTCTCTGAGACTCATCTCTACTTTCCTGCAATTATATGCAACTTCAGAACTCAAGGATCACATTCTTAGCACTAAATGAAAAACATTAACCCCAGTGACACCATCTGGAGTTTTTCTTTCATTATATACTTTCGTTGCCTTGAAATCTAAAATACGTTAACAACACTTACATGAATGGAATGCATTACAACTCACTCTGCTTTAGTGGAAAAGTACGTCCTATATCTATCCGAAGAGACATATGTTATCCCTATCATCTGGCTATTTAAGAACATTTAAACCAGCCACTTTAAAACTGCCTTATACTATCACATTAAGATATAAAAATAGAACATGTGGATATCCATTTCTTCCCCATTTAATCAAAAGAGGATAAATTTCTAATTCTCTACTTGTGCTGAGCAAGATTTATCTAACATGAGAATCATGCATTAGAGTTTCTTCCAATCTGTTCCATTTTGGAAGTGGCACTCCAGTGATCACTGGACTGGAAGAAAACCTGTGAGAACTGAATAGCCTAGAATTTAAAACATGATACTGAGCAGTCTGCTTCTATTTGGTTTAGCATCATTCATTTCTGGGATACTCACGGTGCTTTACAAAGAGGTATAAATTAGAACTGTCATGAGTATAAGCAACAGCTTAGCTTTTAGGAGACCGCTTGTTTACCTGAGAAGACTTGACTGGCACTCCACGTTTATTCCCTTTACATTCCTCTAACAATGGCACAGAATCTTTAGCTTACAAAGCCATACTTAACCTTACTGAAGGCAGACACTAAGGCTATCAGTTAAAGATCTCCATGGAACAATCTGGTAGCTTCTCCTGTAACCATCTACTGAATCAAGAGAGTAGGAGATACCAATTAAGATTCTGAAATAAATTAGACTAGGCATAAAGAGTGATTCGTTGAGGCCTAGAATTTTGATCAGTATTTAAAATATGAGTCCTAGAAGTGATTCAGTTCTCTAACAATTAATACTAAATTATATAAGCTGTAGTGTGGCTGATAACATTTAAAATACAGAAAAAGAGAGTGAGTTACATAGGATTTTGTTAAATATAGTTTGGAGACTGGGACAGAGGTGATGCCTGTGATGGTGTATGTACGTGAACACGCACACTTCATTGGCCACAAAGTAATACAGAAACTTGGTTACTTCCTAATACCAAAAATTTGCATTTGATTTTTAAATGCTTAAAAGCTAGATTTAATTACTTAGAAACACCTTTTAATAATTTACTATTCATGCTATAAATATCTGAGTACTTACTATAATCCAAGTAAATACACGATGTTAACTAAGTCAAAGTGATTTATACTACAAAATTGTAAAACTCTCTATTCAGATTAGGTATAGATATGACGGGGGCTAACCACAGGCTTACTTAGCACACCCTTGAGAAGCACATAGTACTTAACAAAAGAAGCGAAATCTGAAATAAGCCCAAAAAGGTTCATAGAAACTGGCCCATAAAGAAGAGAAGAAACAGAATTCCAGGCGAGGAAATGACCTTTATAAAGAAACATGAAAGGAAGAAAAAAGAATAATAGTTGAGAAATTGGTAATCACAAGAACCAATAATTAAATTTGCTTTATTTATTAGAAATAAAATTACTATCATTTATTGAGATACTACAATGTAGTACTAACTTTCTAACACATGCTGCTTCTAACATTTACAGCTTTTTTTTTTCATTTTTTTTTTATTGTTACATAGATGTATTTTATTATTCTTCATTGCATTATTTCCCCACCCCCACCCCTCAGTGGTAAGACAGAATTGATTTACAGAAAAGAATACAGAAAACACTAAAGCTCTTGGTAGAGGGAGAGAATTCAAGTGGGGAGAGAGAAGCTCTCTCCGTTCCTCTCCCCGTCTTTCCCCGTCTCCTCCTTTAGGCCTTTAGCCTCAAGGTATATATAGGTGTATGGGTTCCTTGGCCAGGAAACGAATGAATACAGTCCCTTCCGCGGGGGGCAAGGTGAATGAGTGTATCAATGAATGGCTACGGTCCACTCATGGAATTGAGGCCCAGGAAATTCACAAGAAATTGACCTAGGCATACGAAATGGGGGTTCCACATTTAGTCCTAAGTGTAAAGTGAAGGAGACACCAAGGCACAGGTGTCTCCTCAGCAGTTGTCCAGCCTTTTTGGCTATTGGAGCCTCTGGTGGGCGTTGGAGGTCCCCCTCCTTGCCTGTCATCCAGTCCGCTGGCTCTTCAGCTGGCTACAGCAGCACCAACACCACCAAGGAGGAGGCGGCAGGTCCGCCAGCTCTGCTGAGCTGGCTAGGGTGCCGGATGTCTTGCATCAATTCTCCCTCTCCGAGTAGAAACCCTAACTGCTGTTAGGGAAAAGGGGCAAAGACTCGATCTAACTGCTTCCTGCTGAATCGGGCGATGATAGAAGGGGGCAGTTAGGGTTTCTCTGGAGGGAGAGAGAAGCACAAATATTTTAATGAAATGAATGAAGGGTGGTTTTTCATTGTCGCCATATTAATCTTGGACTTTAGTAATTAGAATAGAAAGTATTCAGCTAGCCAATTTAAAGTAGTTCTGAGAATAGTATTGAGAAATTCTATTACCAAGTGTCTTGACAGTGATCAAAATTAAGCTTCAGCTTTTATGCTTTAGGCCCTGAAAATTTGAAGGTGGTTGATATTGAACCAATCTAAATATTTGGAGAGGTCTCTTCACCCAGAGTCTTGAGCCTTCACAGATATTTTAAGCCACAGTGGGCCTTTGCCATTAAACTCCTCTGTTGCCCATTCAATAGTCCACCTTGTATATCTCAGACTATCTGGGAAACCCCACCTGGCTTGATCTCCTGCTAAGCTACCATTTTTCTGTCAAGCTTATCAAGATCTAATAGTTTCTACATGCTGGCTTTTCATTCTAATTTTAATGGAAGTAGAGTCCTTTCTTCCCAGCAGTAGATCAATTAACCAAAGTGCACTGAAGTCAGGGAAGGTTAACTTTTGCCTTCAGGACTGATAGTCCTAAGTAGAATATAAAACATGAAATTTTACTTTTATCTAGGAAAATGTATTGGTTAGATTTCTCCCAGAGAGCCTCTCTGAGTTTAAATGTGAGAAATATCCTTTAAAAGACCTGCTGAGGATCATCCTTTGGGGACAACAGCCCACGTTTCCAGTATGGGTTTATCACTGGGCACGTCTGAGTATTAGCAAAACATGAGAAGGGATTCCCAAGAATACCATGGTCATTAGGTAGTAGTATTCTGTTATCAAGTTGAGATTTTTATGTTCGTTAGTTTAAAGGTTCACGATAAAACATTTTCCTTGTGTTTTAATAGTCCTATGGCCTTAAACACTGCTTGCTGTTTTTATTTGCCTATTGTGTGCAGAACAAACTGCTGCAGTCCAAAAACCTTCATCTTGTTGTCCCGCAAGCTTAGGACTGAACTAAAGGTGTGGAGGAAACTGGCTGTCCTTTCAGTGAAGTCTAAAGTCCAAGGAAGGTGCCTCTTGTATAGTAACATTAATACCTCTTGGGTAATAACAGCACCCACATGAAAGTATGTCTTGACAAGATGGAATTTCTGCCAAAGGTGCATGTAACTTAGTTTTGTCCTCTCGGCTACCAGCATCTTCACTGCACTGTCCAGTGCAGACATCTATATATGATGGTAGCATGTATTAATCTTTAAGGAGACTTTATAGTAACAAAAGTGTTAAGTGATGAGGTTAAGTGTCTCATCTGAAATGCTTGGGACCAAAAGTGTTTCAGATTTGGGTTTTTTCCATATTTTGAAATAGTCACATATACATAACCAGTTGACCTTCCTTAATCTGAAATCCAAATGCTCCAATGAGTGTTTCCTTTGACTGTCATGTCGGCACTCAAACAGTTTTAGATTTTGGAGCATTTTGGATTTTAGATTTTCAGATTAGGGATGCTCAACCTGTATTTGGAAATGTTTAACCCCTCGTTCTGGAATGATAAGTGAATAGAAATGAAAATAAATAAATACATGAGTTCATGGATATTAAATCAATGCATCTCCTCTCTTTTCTTAACACCTTGTTGCTGAGAGACTAGATTCCCAAGGCCCAGTGGATTTACCATTCCAATGGTAAGACAGTAGCCCTGAGGAGTGAGGAGGCTTGTTAGATGCCCGTATGATCTTCTCCTCTGACGGAAGACAAGCCTGGAGAGCCTGTCTCACAGGGTTCTCTATAGTGTGGAGAAGATTGGAGGCAGGAGGAAGGATGATGTGACTTAAGAGAAATAAGAGAAAGGCCTGGCTCTGTCCTGGCCAGGCTGAAGGTGAGGAGGAAGGAGAATAAGAATAGCGTGGAAGACACAAGTGGGTGTCAGGGGCACTTCTGGAGTTCTCTGTGAGGTTTGCTGTTGGGAAACTGAGGAGTTCAGGGAGCCCCAGGAGCACAGGATCCACCTTGCACTCCTGGAGGACTTGCCCGAGTGGGCAAGAGCACTGTGCAGAGGCCCTTCAAGTCGCCATCAGAGCGTGGCTGAGGTGAGTGAGCAGCAGCATCATAGGAGATGTTGGGGAGGACCACGGGGCCGGGAGCTGAAGGGTGTTTGGGCACAGACTTCAGGGTTTGCAGCCAGCCGCAGCCGAGGGAAAGCTGACGCAACCAAGGGGAGGTGGCCAAACTTACCTTGCATTACTGAAAATGAAAGAAAGGGCCAGCCTGGTACTTTACCATCATAGGCCAGAAGGGTAGCAAGGGATCAAAGGGTGGTACTGCAGACCGGTGGGGTCCGGGCAGAACCTGTGAAAGGATGGCACCATGGCTGACATCCGCCCCTCCCCAGCAGACACTGCGAGGTTGGGATGCCATTCTAGGAAGAAGGCAGTCTATCAAGGAGTCTGAAGACTTTCTGTTGGCACTGCTTAAATCGCTAGAGTAAATTTTGGACTGAGTTAGACGCTTACAGTAAAAGCTATTCCATCAGATGCAATTAGAACCAATTTTTTTAAAAAGTGATTAAAATAGAATCATAAATATCTTATATCTTAAACATTTTATTTTAATTTAATAAAAATGTATATTAGCAATCTTTTAATGCAGGGCTAAGACCTTTTCTCTGAATATTTGGTGTTTTTTATATTGTTGTTGTTCTTAGATAATTTTATTGAAGCTATGCCCAGGGTTTTCCTGAAACACCAGGGCGGCCCTGGCATATCTCAATCCTTTCTCAAAAGAAACCATTATATATGTCAACTAACTGCTCTCCCTGCACTAATTGTACACTCATTTCTCCATTCATCCCTCTCTTCAGTAAAAAAGAGAAAAATCTGTGAATGCCTACAGGATTCGGAAGCTAAATCTGAAGACAGTCTGGGTCATTATCATGGTGTATTACTATAGTTTGCTAGGTCTGCTACAACAGAGTGCCACAGTGTAAGTGACTTAGTTTCTCACACCTCTGGAGGCCGGAGTCTAAGATCAGGTGTTGCTAGACTTGGTTTCTTCTGAGGCCTCTCTCCTGGGCTTTCCGATGTGCAAACCTTCTCACTGTGTCCTCACACGTTCTGTCCTCTGTGCCTGTGCATCCCTGGGACTGTGCTGGTTTGAATACTGTAGCTGCATAGTAGATTTTGAAATCAGATAGTGTGATAACTCTAGTTCTGTTATTTTTGCTGAAGATTGCTTCAGCTCTTTGGAGTCTTTCCCCCTTCCATACAAATTTTAAGGTTGGTTTTTCCATTTCTATGGAAAACATCATTGAAATTTTGATAGAAATTGCATTGAATCTGTAGGTTGCTTCAGGAAGCATAGACATTTTAACAGTATTAATTCTTTTAATCTATGAGCATGTGTATTCATTTAGATCTTCAGTTTCTTTCATCAGTTTTGTATAGTTTTAAATATACAGATCTTTCACCTCCTTAGTTAAATTTGTTCCTAAGGATTTCTTTGTAGCTATTGTAAGTGGCATTTATTATTTCAGAATATTATGGGTACACATGTTTTGGTTACATAATTTGCTTTAGTCCATTTTACATCAAAGTTATAAGTGTGCCCTTCACTCAGAAAGCATGCATTGGGTATGAATTTGCCCATCCCCTCCCCCCCACCACCTACTTTTTCTGTAGTTTTACTTCCATATGTGCACATAAGTGTTGATCGACTAGTTCTGATTTGGTATTGAGTACATGTGGCATTTTTTTTTCCATTTTGCAATGCTTCCCTTAGAAGAGTGGTCTCCACTTCCATCCAGGTTGTTACAAGAGATACTAAATAACATTTTTATGGCTAAATAGTATTCCATGGTATACATATACAACATTTTATTAATCCACTTATGTATTGATGAGCATTTGGATTGATTCTGCATCTTTGTAATTGTGAGTTGTGCTGCAATAAACATTTGAGTGCAAATGTCTTTTTGATAAAATTTCTTTTTTTCCTTTGGGTAAACACCTGGTAGTGGGATTACTGGATCAAATGGTAGGTCTACTTTTAGTTCTTTGCAGAATCTCCATACTATTTAACATAAAGGTTGTATTAGTTGCAGTCACATCATCAGTGTATAAATGTTACTTTTTCTCTGCATCCTCATTTCCATCTGTTATTTTGGGACATTTTAGTAAGAGCTCACTGGAATTAGGTGTCCCCAAATCTCTGGTGCTCACTTGGACCCCAAGATTCCACTCCAGAGTCTCCACCACCACAGCAGAGCCATAGATCTGCTTGAAAGTCAAGACCCCTTCCAGGGACCCCTCCCCCAGTCTCAAGCTGCCAGCTCACTGAGACCTCATTAGAGCAAAGGCACACAGCTATGAGAACCCACAAAACACATCCAGTTGCTGCTGTTATTACTAGAGTGCCATATAATCATCTCCTCGTACTCAAATTAAGCAGGAGGGTTTCCAGCAAGGAACTGAAATCCTCCAAACTGTTTAACCCTGAGCTGAGAACTAAAGTCATAGATGAGAAGAAACCAGCAAAAGAACCCTGGCGTCATGAAAAATCAAAACAGATCAGCATTCCCAAAGGATCACAATGGAGCTATAGCAGGGAACTCCAACTAAGAAATTTGTGAAAAGACAGAAATGGAATTCAGAATATGGATGGTAAATAAGGTGAATGGAATTGAAGAGGAAGTTGGAAACCATCAAAAACATGCCCCCACCATATTTCAGAAAATTATTTAAAAGGTCACTAAAGAACTAGACAAAATTAGGAAAGATATAATGGAACTTAAAGAAATGGAAGAGTTGTTCAGAGAGTTTCAAAACATAGCAGAAAGTTTCAGCAACAGATTAAACCAAGGAGAAGAAAGAATCTCAGAGCTTGAAGACAAGGGTCTTGCGCTAACCCAATCATTTAAAGAGGTAGAGAAGAAAAGAATAAAGGCAAAGCAATCACTATGTAAAGCAAACAGGCATGAGAAGAAAGAGATAGATGCATGAAAAATCTATTTGAAAGTATTATTGAAGAAAATTTCCCTAGTATCACCAGAGATCCAGATGTCCAGATACAAGATGGCCATCAAATTTCAGGAAGATTCAAAACAAGTAGAACATCTCTAAGACACATAGTAATTAACCTGGCCAAAGTCAAAATTAAACAGAAAATTCTATAAGCAGCTAGACATTAGCAACAACTGACCAACAGGGGAAAAAGCCATCAGGATAACAGCAGACTTCTCAGTGGAAACCTTATAAGCCAGAAGGAAGTGGACCCCTATCCTCAGTCTTCTTAAACAGAACAACTGCCAACCTAGAATTTTGTATCCTTCAAAACTAGTTTCACAGTTGATGGAGAAATTAAGTCGTTCCCTGACAAGTAAACATTGAAGAGATATGTCATACTAAACCTGCCTTGTGGGAAGATCTGTATGATATACATGGATCAGCACAATAGACACCCGCTAGTGTAAAACTACCCAGAAGCTAAAAGTCAAAGCCTAGATACGTAATGGCCCAGGAGGTAAAACAAAGCAATAAAGTTCTACACAACAGAATGGACAGAAATCCACCCCACTTGTCAATTCTCTCAAAAAATGTGAATGGCTTGAACTCCCCACTGAAGAGACATAGGCTGGATGAATGGATCAAAAAATATAAGCCAAGTATCTGCTTTCTCTAGGCAATGGATCTAATTCATAAGGACTCTGATTTAAACTCAAGGTGAAGGGATGGAAAACAATATTTTGTTCAAGTGAAACCAAAAGAAAGCTGGCATAGCCATTCTTATAGCAGATAGCATAGATATTTATTTATTTATTTATTTTGAGACAGAGCCTCCAGCTGTCACCCTGGATAGAGTGCTGTGCCATCACAGCTCACAGCAACCTCCAACTCCTGGGCTCAAGCGAGAATCCTGCCTCTGCCTCCCAAGTAGCTGGGACTACAGGTGCCCACCACAATGCCCGGCCATTTTTTTTTTTTTGGTTGCAGCCATCATTGTTGTTTGGGCCTGGGCTGGATTCGAACCCGCCAGCTCAGGTGTACGTGGCTGGCACCTTAGCTCGTTGAGCCACAGGCGCTGAGCCAGATAGCATAGACTTAAATGAAAGTAGTGAAAGACAAAGATGGCCATAATAGCACATTGGTGAAGGGAGCAATTCAACAAGAAGACTTAACATTACTAACATTTATGTGCCTGACACAGGTACACCCAGATTTATAAGGCAAATACTGCTTGATCTAAACAAAGATAAACAGCAGCATTTTAATACCTTGGGTTTTCAACATGACAGAACAGGACAGATCCTCCAACCAGAGAATAAAGAAACAATGGAAATCTCTAAGGTAAAGTCCAAGTTGTAGTTGAGCTCTTCACCTGGGGGACATGCTGAACACCCTCACATTTTGTACATTAGGTGAGATCCCGCCAATTGCCCTTCCTTCTCCTACCAGTCATCCCCAATAAGCTTTAAAAAAAAAAAATCCCATACCTCACATGCTACTTTTCTCCAGAGCCATTAAGCTGTATAGAATTTTGCTTATGTGGTGCATAAATCACCCCTCCAATGCACCATTTATTCATTTACAATTTCTAGTTATATTTTCTTTTCTTTTTTTTTTTTTTTTGAGACAAAGCCTCAAGCTGTCGCCCTAGGCAGAGTGCTATGGCATCACAGCTCACAGCAACCTCCAACTTCTGGGCTCAAGCGAATCTCCTGCCTCCGCCTCCCAAGTAGCTGGGACCACAGGCGCCCGCCACAACGCCTGGCCATTTTTTTTTGTTGTTGTTGCAGCCGTCATTGTTGTTTGGCGGGCCCAGGCTAGATTCGAACCCGCCAGCTCAAGTGTACGTGGCTGGCGCCTTAGCCCGTTGAGCCACAGGCGCCGAGCCTCTAGTTATATTTTCTTCAGTAGGCCAAGAACTCTTTAAAATAAGTGGGGGCTGAGCACTTGTCGCACAGTGGTTGTGGTGCCAGCCACATGCACCGAGGCTATGGGTTCAAGCCCAGCCTGGGACAGCTAAATGACAATGACAACCACAACAAAAAAATAGCTGGGCACCTGTAGTCCCAGCTACTTGGGAGGCCGAGGCAAGAGAATTGCTTAAGCCCAAGAGTTTGAGGTTGCTGTGAGCTGTGATGTCATGGCACTGTACAAGGGCAACATAGTGAGACTCTGTCTCAAAAAAATAAATAAAAAATAAAATACATGCAAAGAAATTTGAGTGCAGAATCTTAGATTTTTACTATTAAAAACATTTTATACAGGTGCCTTGACCCCTAGTTGAAGATGTTGTTCAAAGAAACTTGCTTTAATTAAGTGTATTCAAACCATTCAATTTAGTCTTTATATAGACAACTCTCTCTTTAGTCATTTTTTTCTCATTTTGCAGTATATTAAATTATATAATTAAAATAACAAATAAAATGGACATAAATAGACTTGGAAATGAAACTGACTCTGGAAAGCAGACAGTGTGAATCCAGCCCCAAGAGAAACCTATTACCTGTGAATTCTCACTGTACCAGGGGAATCAGTAAGTAGGATGTAGGGAAGGAATGGGGAATATGGTTAATTCAGGAAATTAGTTAAATGGAGATCAGTTTAAGAGTGTAAATTGTATAACATTTTCTCTCTAACACAGCGGTTCTCAACTTGTGGGTCGCAACCCCTTTGTAACAATGAAAATACATCCTGCATATCAGATAATGTACATTATGATTCATAACAGTAGCAAAATTACAGTTATGAAGTAGCAACAAAGATAATTTTACGGTGGGGGGTCACCACAACATGAGAAATTATATTAAAGGGTCGTGGCATTAGGAAGGTTGAGAACTACTGCTCTAACAACAGATTAGGGCTCAAAAGGAAAGTCAAGTTACAGGTAATATTTAAAAATTGTACAGTAGAACCTTCATAGTTGGCCATCTCCTTACATTAACTACCTCCCTAATTTTCATAGACTGAACATGTACCACATGTACTCCATAGGAGTTCCTTATGTTGACCAGCTCCATATGTTACCCAGTTTGTTACAATTTCTTGGGTGGTCAACTAACAGAGATTCTGCTATACTTAGTTAAATGTACTAAACACTCTTTACAAACCCTCTACATACATTCTATGACTTTCTTCCTCTGGCTCTGTCTATATTTCTCTATCCGCATCCTCTTTTAATGCAGTGACTGCGTTGATAATTGACTAAAGAGGACGAGACCATCTATGTTTGGTGGAAAAAGGGACTATCTAATTGGGGTCCAAGCTAGAAACAGTTGTTTCCCCATTGAAATATATGGGTGCTTTTGGTTTAAAGATCCCATTCCTCTCTGCCCCTTACCCTACCTCCTCTTCTGCCTATCTCCAAGGGTGCTCCTGTTTAAACATTTCATGTTCAGTGCCATGCAGCCCCCTCCTGCTCCATGTTCAGGAACTGTTTACCTATGTAGTAGCCTAATCCCAACTTTCTGTGGCCACTGAATCCACAGTGGAGTGGGCTGAGGGGAGAGTTGGCAAGTTCTTCCTTGACATTCTGCCTGTGTGTGTGTTCACCTTCAGGTTTGCAGAGCCAAAATTCTGCAGGCCAACCTCTGGCCATGGAGCAGGGAGAAGAAATTCAGTGAGAGCTCACTGGTTTCTCCAGCTGTAAGAAAACCTTGCCCTAAGAAGGACATGTGCCTTTACTGCCTTTGGCTAGTGAATTGAGGACCTTGCATTTCTAATCAGTCAGATGATTAAGTCTCTAGAACAGAGTTCACATCCTTCCCAGACTTGATCAAGGGAAATAGCCTTTTGTTTTTTGTTTTATTTTGGTATTGTTTTCTCTAGAGCCAACACTGTTCACTTCATTAGGGATCGTAATGTGCCTTCATAGTATTGGTTACTATTTTTTTTATTTTCAGAGACTAAACAAATTTTTATTTGCTTTAAATTATTTTGTTGGAATTCTTCAGATAAAACTAGACAGTTGTACAAGATAAAGTGAAAGGTATCTATCTTCTTGTCACATAAGTGCCCCTAAATTCCTAGGTGAGTTTTTTTGCCAATATGACTTCTACTGTAGTAGAACTTCTATAGAACTTCTTTCTAACACAGGAAAGAAGTTGCTAGAATCTGCTCAACACCGGCTAGAAGACATCCTTTGTGACAGCAAATTCCACAGTAACTGGGGAGAAAGGGCATGACTATCCACTGGTCACAGCCTGAAGGTCAGTAGTAGAAACCATCATCTAACCATCACAGCCAAGTCCCCATGGGAGTGGCTCCAAAGTTTAGGCTTGTGGCCATAGGGTTAGTGCAGAATCTGAGAAGGAGCAATGCCCCTGGCTGGGCGTCCAGAACTCTCCTTTATTCGAGGACAACACACTGATGGACGTCTGAAAACTCCGTCACGGCACTGTGAGGATCAGAAGCTTGGGAAGAAACCAAGCAGAGACTGGGGCGACTTTCCAATGAGTTCCCCGACCTCAGCTAGGTCAGTTTCAAGCAGAAACTGCTCTGCAACGGTCGTTCTCCCAGCTCGGCCGAGGTCTGCTGTGCCTTCCCCCAGGCAGCTCCGAGGTACCTGTACACCCACTGCTCTGCAAAGGTGGAGCGGGGCCTGCCAATTCACCTTGCTCAGTAGCAGGCTCTGCAACGGGGGCCAAAGAGACACCAAGGAGCACATGTTTGCCACTCACCTGCCCACCACCCAAAGAGCAGTATTGGTTACTATTTGTGATCCATTTGTGGCACATTTTTGAATCTTACTTCCAAAATATTGGAGGAAGAAGTAGTTAACTTCCCCCAAACCTCTTGAACTTGTATTATGTTCTTTCCTACCATAAACAGAACTTATAGTTTATTCCTTACTGTCCTAGCTCTGAACTTTGCCTTCTACAGGGCTACATAATATAAACTGATTTTAAAAGACACAGCATCATCAGCTACTGTTCCGGGATCAATTTTTAACATCCGAGAAAGGCTTAGGAATCAAACCAGTTTAAAGCTTAGCCCATTCTATTTGTAAATAGAAATAGAAATGTCAGTCTGAGAGTATAGTGTGACAAATCTCTAGGCAATGTGTCTTCCATTGATTTGTGCAGTTATCCCTGGAAAGAGCATGTAAGGAAATTAGTCTTCCCAATCCAAATTTCCTTTTGATAAAAGCTTGGCAAAAGCTTTTCTAATCCTAGATGTAAAGTCTTTAAGAATAATTTTGCCGGATGGTGCATGCCTTAAGGATATGATATTTTAAATATCATCATGTTGCTTTCCAGTCATCAGAGGTTTTAGCATGCAAATTAGTATATATGATTTCTTATCTCCCTCCGTACACATGTGTGAATATGTATGTGTATTCTGTTATATAAAACAGTCAATTGTATCAGAGAACCAGACCTTGTGCAAATCACTTAACCTTTCCAAGCCTGTCTTCTCACACTGTAACATGAAGGGATTGTACTACATTTTATTTTAAGCCCTTCACAGTTATAAAATTCTTTTATTCTATTGGGAAAGAATTTGGTGTCCATATGCTTCTGTGTGCCCTGCATATGAAGATAACATAGACTAAAGTTTTGTCTCTGAGAGCCTAGAAAACTATGATTCATGTATGCACAAGGACCCTTCTCCTTTTTATATTTTGATATATGAAAGCTGAAGAGAGGGATTTTGAAAAGATTAAAATCTTTTTTGACTAAATATTGTATCTACACCTAAATTTCACCATCACCTCACCACTATCAATTTTAGTGGGTGGAAACCATGGGCAGGAAGTTATTTGATAGAACTCCTGCAGGGTTGAGAGGTAGGGTAGAGAAATTCTGGGTCTAGGGCTCTGCGGCTGTCACTAAGTCATTAGCGTGAAGGGTCTTGATTGTGACCCAATAGGACAATGTGGCAGGTTTCCCAGTTCCCATCTACTTTCAGGGGAATGTCCTTCTAGCTTACTGTAGGCTTTATAGATATGTACGTGTATATAAGTGTGTGTGTGTGTGCGCGCGTGTGTCTCTCTCTGTGTGTGTGTACATCTCATATATATACATGAGAACACCAGTTGCTAGAAAAGGCAAAAGGCAAGAACAAATAATCAATAGGCTTTTAAAAGAAAATCTGATACCTCACATGCTACTTTTCCGCAGAGCCATTAAGGACCATCTTTTAGACTTAATTCTTTATTTCTACCCTGCTAAGATGAAAACCACAGCTAGCCCTTTCCTCTTTTCTTGATTCCCACACCCCATTAAGATTGAAGCTAATTTGTCACATTGACACTGAGGAATGTTATTATTCAAAGCTGAATTAAAAAGGGAATTTATAGAGAACAAAACCAATAAGCCAAGCAGCCCTGACATTTAATTTTCTTGGAAACCTTTCCCATCAAGCCAGGCGAGTCTGCACACTACATACACATTTGCAAAATGAAAAGTGGTGCTGTAGTAGGATTACCTCCTCCTAGAAATGATGAGTGAATAATTTGAAAGAGATGGATTGCTATAGATGGTCCTTTCTCCTTCCCTTTTCCTCACCCACCCTACCCTGAAATGACATTTAGGAGTTTCAGCTTTTAGAGACAGTACATTAGATCTTACTTTATTTTTCAAAGGAATAGAATGTTCAGGGAAGCATATGGAGAGAATTTTTATTTATGTTTTTGGCCATCTTTCCAGATTAAGAGTATTTCTTCCTTGGTCCTTTAGTCCAGAAGATAAATAAACAGTGTACATCTACCAAAGATTGCTTTAAAATCCTAATATGAATTATTTAGACTTAGTCTAGGACTCTGTTTAACTCCTTAAGGTGCAGTAAACTCGCAAAAGGAGCAATGTTTCAGGATTCATTTAGCTCCCTATTTTAGTCAGGTTGGGTTGTGCTAGTTATGTTAACAAAGAGCCAAAGAGACAAGATCTCATTGATTTTGCATAAAAATTTGTTCACATCCTGTCTCAAGACAAGTTGACAGGTGACCTGGAGGAGTGTCTTGGTCTGTATAGGTCTGCAGTCTTCTAAAATCAGCATTCCTGGACTGAGTTCTCTATATCTACCTGACAGTAAATAAGAAAGATTATAGAGGCCCATGCAGGATAGAGATAGGTGGGCCTACATCCAGGCTATTGACTAGAACAGTGCTTCTCATCCTTCCTAATGCCATGACCCTTTAATACAGTTCCTCGTGTTGTGGACCCCCAGCCATAAAATTATTTTCGTTGCTACTTCATAACTGTAATTTTGCTACTGTTATGAATTGTAATGTACATATCTGATATGCCGGGTGTATTTTCTTTGTTACAAAGGGGTCATGACCCACAGGTTGAGAACCGCTGGACTAGAAAGTAGTCACATGGCCCCATCTAATTGCGAGGGACCTTTGGAAATGTAGTTTAGCTGTGCGACCTGGAGAAGAAGAAACAAGTTCGGTCAACTCATCCTACCGTCTCTGCCTTGGTTCCCTTCCTTTTCGTTGCCCATATGTGCATATGCAGTCCTTGGATAATCTACTGGTGATGTCACAAAGGTGCATCTAATTTGACTGATCTACAGGTTAGGCACATATCTACCTGTTTCTATTGTAATCTATTTGCTTTTCTATCGAAGAAGGTGACCTTTGTTCCTGTCAAGGGTAAACACATGTAAATACAGACTCTGCTTGAGTTAGCATATTTTTAAAGTGGAGTTCTGCTGGGAGTGGATGCTGACTATTCAGCATTTACATGCAAAAGCCAGAGAGGTATCTTCCATTCATCTGGTATATTGGGGAAAGTTTTGAATGTTTGTTCCTCTCTACGAAGCTGTTTCTCTGTGGAGAGGAAGAGAGAATGCTAGGGCTTCAAGATAACCAAGTTATTAAAAAAGAAATGCCAAAGAGATTTTACCTTAAATGATAATAGAATAAAGTTTCACCAAGATATCTAGTAACAGACGTTTATTTGATAATTAGAGAAACAGTGTCCTAAAGAGGTTCATTTATGCCCTCTAACGGTATTCCAAAATTCAGGATCTCAAGTTGGTTCTTGATTAAGAAGTCATCTAGACATAGAAAGGTCTTACTGGAGGAAATCAAAAGTAGAGAAGCATATCAATAAGGAATCAGTAGTAGCCAATGATTGAATGTTTCACATACATGTGAGTTCTGGACTTGTATATTCATGCTTTTAGCAAATTCTTTAGCAAAGCATGATAAAGGCATAGATTGAGTATGCAAGTATTTCACAGGGACATTTTATCCATGGACATTTTGGGCCCATCAAATTTGATTTTATATGCTTTTGCTTGGAAATATTACTTTCTTATTGATTATAGTACTGACTTCTTCTGCCAAGAAAAGGCCAGCACTGCAAGAAAAAAATCTCATCTCCATGGCAACAGAAATCTTAACTTTATGTCACATGAAAAGGAAATTATTTTTTCTCTAGTCTTAAGGATCATAATTTTGCAAATATGGGAGTGACCTTTGGTAACAGGGCTTTGTTAGGGCAACAGGGCTTTGTTAGATCATCTGGGCCAAAGGGTTAATGTTCAGGTGAAGGCCTTTAGGACTTCTTTTATGTCAATCCTGATTTTATTTTTATCCGGGCAAGAACTGATGTTTAAACCATGAAAGATAACATTTTCCTACCAAAAAATGAAATTATTTCTATTCTAGAGGTATCTGAAGGGTAGAAGCTTAAGAAATTTCATTTGCTGAACTTCCCTGAATATTGCCAGACCCCTAGAAATAAGGGGAATGTGGAGCTAATTAAATCAATCTCTGTTGGATGTTATTGTCTTCTTTTCCTGCTAAATCAGTGGTCTCCTTCTGCTGTCATTAAACTCCTAAGACAGTGGAACCAGTGCTGTAAATGACCCTGGATCACCCTGGTCTAGAAAACTGAGCTTCTCTAAAAGTAGAGCTGTGGAGAAATCACTTGCTGTCTCTATTTTAAAACCTTAAAATGACAGTAAGTCTGATCAGCATATCTCTTCAGCAGAGAGGCAGAGTGGGGGCTGGCGAGAGAAGAGTCCTAACGTTTATGGGTCACACTCTCTGCTGGGACCCGCACTCGCTGCTTGAAGTACTCAGAGGCCACAGTGTGCATCTGCTTTCTCGCTCTGTGAACGAACGGGAGCATTGGTGACACTGTGTGTAGGAGGCAGTCACTTCTATATGAGGATCTAAAATAACAGTCCCCATATATTCTGTAACCGTCGGTGCCAGATACGTTGATTTAGTCAGAATTGTTGAAGGAGCTGCTATTTCAATTAAAGAGTAGTTCTTTGAAAAGGAAAAAAAGTCTCAAAAATGCCAATCTGGTTTATTTTTATTCCTGATCAAAAACATATGTTGTGGGCGGCACCTGTGGCTCAAAGGAGTAGGGCACCAGCCCCATATGCTGGAGGTGGCGGGTTCAAACCCAGCCCCGGCCAAAAACTGCAAAAAAAAAAATGTTGTTTCAATAATAATTAATTGAAGGAAGTGACAATATATTTTTGAAAGAACCTTTGTGGTTCTTTTAAGAAAAATTTGTGTTAAGATATTTATGTTCTATACTTGATAGATTTGATTTGTACCCTTGGAATATGCTCCGTAGGTGAGGTCTCACTGTTTACCCTCCCTCTATCAAACACAATAATCAAGCAAATGAAGCGAAAGCTATATTAATTAGTTTGATGTAAGCACTCCAAATTGTATAAAAAACAACACATTGTACCCCACATATGCATAAATGTATTCATGTTCTATGTGTATATGACTTAATAAAAGGAAAAAGTAGAAGGTTATATGCCAAATGTTACAGATAGATTCTGAATTTAAAAATTTTTTTTCTATGCTTCCTAACTTACCCAATAAATCACTTTTACTTAAAAGAAAAAAAAAAGAGAGAGAAAAATTTGTGTGGGATGCAAACTCAGAGAAGGGTATCCGTTTTGATGAAGCAGTTCAGTTCCGTCCAGAGACTTAATAACTAGTTTTTAAATTCACCAATGTTTTCTCCCATTGTTCACCATCTTTGCTTAGTAAGCAAACTTTCACCTCTGTTAGTATGAAATAGGTCTCTTCTCTGTCAGAGTTTTGAGAAATGTTTATGAAATTTACTACCATTATCTGTCGGGATAGGCTGATCCGTGCTATGGTAACAAACAACCACAAAAGGGCCGTGGATGACAGTCAACCAGCTTATTTCTCACTCATTCTACATGCCAGCCAGGAGGAGCTACAGCTCTGCTTGATGTCATCTTCACTGTGAGACCTGGGTGAATGATGTCGCCTCTCTCTGGATCTCTGCCTATATTGTGATACAGGGAAAGAAAATTTTCTCCTGTTAATTGGGCACTGGCTATTAAAGTTTCCTTCCCAACTTTCTGCTTCTAGCTGGTCAAGATTCATACTTTGTCATTGCCCAGTGGGAAGCCACTGAAAGAATTTGAAGTGTGGTAGTGCAGGGATCAGATTGGATTTTTAGAAACTTTAAGAAGTCAGGAAACCATTGAGAGGCTAGTACAGCTGCCCACTGCTGGATGTGGGCCAGCTATGCATGAACTGATGGGGTGAAATCCTGCTGCTGCCACTCTGTTATTTAGAACCTGATCACTGAGGGGCCCAGGCTGCTTGAATGTGTCTTTGTGGTCCTGACGTGCCAGAGTGGCCCAGCCTCCCAAGATCAGTCTTTCCCATCAGGTTAGTTTCCTGGCCTCACCCCAACCCCACCCTGCGCCTGCTGCTTTCTCTTTCCAGCTGGCTATTTTGCTGAGATGCCTGCATGTCCCATGGTCAAAGCTTCACAAGCTCTGACAGAATGAAGAACCAGTGCTTGGACAAAAGATTCAGAGGAAGCAATTAAAATAGCAAAGGAAGGATACGTTGAGGTGTGTTACCTGATACCATGCAGAGGGTAAGAGTTTCAGCTTGTTTTGTTGCAAGAATAAGCCATTACTAAGAAAACTCAAGGTGGTTAAAGTATGTATTAACACTAGTTTATTAATCTTATTTTTGATTCATTGAGTTGGAGGTTTGAGCAGGACTTCTCTTAGGAGCTGTCCAGCAGGCAAGTGGGGAGCTCAGGAGGGTGTCCACAGTTAGACACATCACTTTGCAGAGGTAACTAAAATGCAGGTTTGAGGGATTTGTCTAGGGAGAAAGTTTAGAGGAAGAAGAGCATGGAGAGGCCAGGACAGGCAGGAATGCCCACTGATGAGGTAGCAGAGGAAAAAGAAAAGTGAACTAAGAGAATCAAGACAGCACAGTGCCACAGAAATAGAGTCCCTTTTTCATATCTATGGGTAGGACTGATCCTTCAGTGGACGGTGTCACTGCCCACTGCAACAAAGTTCCCATAGACTTTAAAACATCTCCACAGAGGCACTTTCTGCCCTATATCATGGCAAGGTAGTGAGGTGATATGTGTTAGATCTTTTGCACTGTATGTTTTTCAACTGAGGTGACTTTTCCCCAAGGGGCTGAAAATTGATTTGCCGGGCAAGAGGGGGAGAATTAAAAGAAAAACGTATGTGCTTTGTAATAATTTACATTTAACCTTTAACCTTTTCTACCATGATGAATTACACCACCACCACCACCACCCCCTTTTTTTGACCAGTTTTCATTGTTGTCAAAAGACTCTTGCATCATGATGGGAATTAAAATAGATTCACTTGAAGGCCCCATCCAACTCTGTGGTTTTTAGGTGTGAAGAATATATGTGTGGTTTGGGGGAGGTGTAAGCTGAGGAAGAATTTACAGCAGGAAAGGGTTTTAGACCAGCAACGTTTTGAATGAAACATGTTTGAATTGCCAGAGGAAAGGAAAGGGGACGTTGCTTGTAGGGGATTCACACTGAAGTGAAAATGAGCAGTGCAGGCTCATGTGTGAGCGTGCGTGGAAGTAGGTAAGGAGGCTGGCTTCATGAGAAGAAGAATGTGTTGGAAACAATAAAAGATAAGGGGGATCTGAAGGACGTTTGATATTAGACAAAAGGAGGCCTATACGGATTCTTGAAAAGATAGCTTGTGCCGTGTGTGTGTGTACACGTGTGTGAGAGAGAGAGAGAGATTGAGATTCATTTCAGAAAAAAAGTCAATTTCAGCAGGAAGGTAGAAAAATCAGTGAGAAGTCTTTTTCAGGAATCCATAACCTGGAGTGTTATTTCATCTAGGACCATAGCACTTTCCTGAAGTAGTAAAGAAGACTCCAGAAAGGTTTTGAGCATTGCTTTATGAAGCAATATTTCCTTTATTGCAAAGGGAGCAGAAATGTGTGGTTTTGGTCTCCAGTGTAGCGGGCTAAAGAAGAGGTAAAATTTTGTCTTTAAATCAAAGATAAAAAGGCATTTGAACACTTGTTCTTGCCCCTCAATTAAAAAAATATATATATATGAGAAAAATGCCCTTTTAGCCACTTTTTTAGAGGTCCAAAAGGAAGAAATCTTCAGAGATAATTCAGTGAATTAAAATCAGTTATTAGGAGCCCGTGTAATGTGGGTATCTGGTAGGTTTGGGTTTTCAAAGCTAACTTTTAAGAAATATTGTGTATGTTTTTATCAAGAAGCAAGGAGCAGCATGATTGGATTGAAGGGCAGTGAACTTAGCAAATTCCTGAGTTGGAGTCATGGCTTTGCCACCAGCTGGCTTTACAAGACCACCAACACCTGCTTTATGAGTCTGATGTGAAGCTGTCAGTAACAGGCCCATCTGGCATCTTGCTGGGCATGTAGACATTGCACAATAAGTGTTGGATTTTCTTTGCTTTTACCTACAGTTGCAACATGATGCCCAAATGAATGTTAGCACCTCTGCATACACCTTCAGACCCATTTCTCAGATTACTGATCAGGTAGAAGAAGGAGATAATCATGGTTTTTGACATAATTAAGCTTTTTGTATAAAAATTGAGTTTATTATTATACTGGTTAAATATAAACATTAGCTGGAATCAATCATATTTATAATATTTAATCATGAGGCTTAATGAAATACAAATGATTAGGAGCAATAGGAACACTAATCCTTAAATCATATCAGCCTCTACTTAATAGTCTCACTTCTTTTACCATGAATGCTTAATATAATAGTCTCACCTCGTTTACTATGAATTAGTAATATAAGTAACTCCACTGGATACTTTCTTGAGATTCTGACTTTCCTAGAGTATGTTAATGACAGTTTTGCTGTGGACACTTTTGTGAATTTATTAATAATAATTTTCCAAATTAAATCTTTTCTCTAATGACTCATTTCAAACTAGACAAAGAGAAATAAATTGCCTTTTCTGATACATATTTTTTAAAATCAACTTCCTGAATGTTCAAATTTATCAGCATTAAAAAAATAAGTAAAAGCCCCATGATGTTTTTTCATTGTGAAACCCCATAATTTTTTTTCTGTCATCAGGGAAGCTAACTCACTTTCTCCAGGTTCCTTCATCTCTACTGACCAGAGAGTACTTGGGTGTATGTGAAACAGAACATGGGCTGGGACTAACTTCCTTTCTCATTTGGAGCAAGCAGCTTTCTTATGTTAAAGGCTTTAGATCTTTCTGTTTATAAATTCAACCTCACAAAATTGTAACTTCTTTAATCCTATATAACATAGCCCAAATCATAAGAATAGAAACTTTTTAATTACACAGACCTATTTGTATGTGGCATAATATGAATAGTAACTACATGCTGCATAGTAAGGTGCAGTGTCTGACCCCAGGGCACTAACACTTGATGTGTATGTACATGTGTGTGTCTCAAAAGACAATAAATAGGTGGCAGCTATGTAACAATCTACTGTATAAATTACGTATAATCCTAAATCTAGGAAGAACAAACTTGTTTAATCATACTCTGAACTTTCCTACCTTTGAATTTTTACTCCTGTTTACTATACATGGGAGAATACCAAAACAATTATAATAAGAATAGACAACTAAGTATATCTCTTTATAACTTACAGGATACTTCCACATGTATTATCTATTTTAATATGTGCAATGAGCAATCTCTGAAGGGTGAAACTGTTTCTCATCTTTAAAGGTAAACAAACTGAGCCTTACACAATTTAGCATGTATAAGATCTCCTAGACCTGTAAGAGAGACTTGAGTAAGATCTAAGATCTCCTAATTTTGCACCTACCACATTTATTGCATTTCTCATCTGAACATTCCTCTTGACATCCTACCTACCCTCTGATGTTTAGCTCAGCTGTCATATTCCTCATGGAGGATTCCCCCAGGTGTCCTATCTGGAGGAAGTTCTTCCTGTTTTCAACTCTTAAAATAACACATACAGTATTTCTGTTTTTCTGTTCTGTTAACCTAAAGTGAGTTTGTGTTGTCGTTATTACTTTATGTGTCATTGCCACTCCCAAATGGTAAGTTCTTTGAGTCTTGGGGTCGTCGTGCACCACGTACTGGTAGTAGGTATGCAGAAGTGTGAGTGGGGGAGTGAGTGAATTAATACGAATAAAAGAGTGAGTGATGTTCTGAGTCTCTGGTACGAAACAGCATTACCATGACTTCCTTAGCCAAGGATCTTAGAGTTGTCAATAAAGAGGGGCCGGGGGGACATAAGCTCAGACATAATATAAAGCTGAGCTTTGAACACAGGGACATAGTGCATGATAAACTTTGGTGGGTCCACCTGCTTGCTTATGGTTTTCTCTTTACCATTGTTTCTTTAATTTTCCTTTTCAAGTTTATAATCTTACAGGCCACAATACCTCTAGAGCAATCAGAAATGTCCTACCTTGTTCTTTTGTTATCTAATTGTTCTCCTTTACTTTGGAATGATGAGGGGACTTTTTGGCCTTTCCCTCCACCTTTTGCAGATCCAGCAGACCCTTCACCTGATAATCCATTAGCCAGACTGGTCTCCTTGTCATCTTCTCATCTCTTGTCTCCCTTGACCACTGTAGACTAGCTGGAGTAGTGAGAGCATTCTCTCTAAAGGTCACACTGTGATTGTCTTAATTGCCTATGAGACAATCACTGTAGGGATTATTATTATTTTTTTTAAACAGAGTCTTGCTCAATTGCCTTGACAACTCAGGCAGTCTTGCTCAGTTGCCTAAAGTGCAGTGGCATCATCACAAGTCATTGCAACCTCAAACTACTGGGTTTAAGCAATCCTCCTGCTGAGTAGCTGGAACTATAGGCATATGCCACAACACCCAAATAATTTTTATATTTTTTTATACAGAAGAAGTCTCACTATGTTGCTCAAGCTGGTCTCAAACTCCTGGCCTCAATCAATCCCCTGGTCTTGGCTTCTCGAAATGCTAGGACTACAGGCATAAGCCACCATACCTGGTCTGTGCTGCTTTTGTTGAGTGGGCAAAAATACCGAGATGTTTTGAATGGGGCTCTCAAAGAACTTTTTATGACCAGATAGCCTGTGAGTTTGGAATCTATCAGTACAATATTAGACTGCTAATAAAAATGAAAAGAGTTAGCAAGAAAACTTTAAAACAAATACAGTATTTCTTTCCAGAATGTACAGTGTCAAATGATGATGGTGGCCATGTAGACTGATGTATCCCATATGGAAAATAATTTATCACCATGTACCATAGATGTATATGTTTATACCTCTTTTGACATGGCAATTTCCTCCTGGGAGTCCAGTCAAAGGAAATGATTCTAATGTTAAAAATATATACGCAGTGTATCAAGTAGGGGATTATATTCAGAGGTGTCTGAATATGTTATGGCAGCTTAGCGCAATAGACATTTATCCTTCTCACATACAAGAAGTGAGGAGTCCAGTGTTCAGGGCTGCTAAAGCAACTTCATGATGCCATCAACATCTTGGGCTCCTTCAGTGACGTTTGTCCTCCTTGTCTTTTTGTGATTGTAGAATAGCAAGTTTATCACATGTCATTCCAGGAAGGAAGTGAAAAGGACCAATAGGACAGGCAAAACTTATCTAGAAATCCCGAGTAGACTTCTGTTCATTTCTCATTAGCCAGAATTATGTCTTCCCTAACTTCAAGGGAGACTAGGAAATTAAGAGCTGTGTCAGGTACATTGTCAGGTTAACCAAAATTGGCTTTTGTTAGTAAGGGAAATTGAGAGAATGGCTGTTTGCAAAACCACTAGTGATGTCTTCCCTAGAAATCAATGCACTGATGATAGCAAAAGTAAAATAATGGAGACAGGCCTAATATGTGTATCCCATTCACAGAGTAATACATTCATAAAATGATGTAACGTGAATACTATTATATAACTACATGTATTAGTCATTTTAATAGAGAGAATTAAAGGTTTATGCAACCTCTGGAGGGCTGGAGGAGTGAAGATTGGAAAAGGCTAGGACAGGTCTTAGGTTGGAGCCTCACAAAGCAGAGCCTGAGGCAAGAGAGTTTATTTCGCAGCTGATATTAGGGGTCAGCAGTGGTAGAGTGCAGAAAGAGGAATAGCCAACAGAGGGTGTGTTAGAGAGGTCACTGTGGGGAAGTAGGAGCTTGATTCTATCAGAATCTACAGAGAAACATACAGAGTACCTTCCAGAACTGTCCTCCCAAAGCATGGAAAGTAAAAGGATTTATCGTTTGGATCCCAAGAGTTTCCCCCAAGGATATTAATTCTCTGTATTTCTGAGATGCACATGTTATGTGACCAAGATAACTCCAATGGCTCTTGCAACGCTTGGAGGTACCCTATAAGAGAAAGTAGAGGCTCGGCGCCTGTGGCTCAACGGGTTAAGGCGCCAGCCACATACAACTCAGCTGGCGGGTTCAAATCCAGCCCGGGCCCACCAAACAACAATGGTGGCTACAACCTAAAAATGGCCGGGTGTTGTGGCGGGCGCCTGTAGTCCCAGCTACTTGGGAGGCGGAGGCAAGAGACTCGCTTGAGCCCAAGAATTGGAGGTTGCTGTGAGCTGTGATGCCACAGCACTCCATCCAGGGTGACAGCTTGAGGCTCTGTCTCAAAAAAAAAAACAAAAAACAAAAAACAAAAAAAAAAAAAAAGAAAGAAAAAATAAAAAGTGGAGTTTGCATCCTGGTTGTTGCACACATGCCTCACCTATTTTCCTTGTTAATTAGGAGACACCTGGAGGTTGAAGAACATGTCTTATTCATCTATATACTTCAAAGCAACAATTAGTGTAATGCTTTATGTTTATTAAGTAATCATTAATGGTAAAAATAAATTGTTCCTTTATTAAAAAGCAAGTTTTTTTTTTCTTTTTCTTTCTTTCTTTTTTTTTTTTGTAGAGACAGAATCTCACTTTATCACCCTCGGTAGAGTGCCATGGTGTCACACAGCTCACAGCAACTCCTGGGTTTAGGCGATTCTCTTGCCTCAGCCTCCTGAATAACTGGGACCATAGGCGCCTGCCACAACACCTGGCTATTTTTTAGTTGCAGTTCAGCCGGAGCTGGGTTTGAACCCGCCACCCTCGGTATATGGGGCCACCACCTTACTGACTGAGCCACAGGTGCCACCCTAAAAAAGCAAGTTTTTTGTTTTGGAAGTACAAAAACTTTTTAGCAGTGGTGGATCTTACTGCCATATGGGCTGTGTGTTACATTTTTCTGTGATATTAAAAACATGACATGTGTGTTAATATCTTAAACATAGTGGAAGTTAATTACCACAATCAAGAAAAATAATTCAAATTAAGTATCCCATTAATTTCTGATCAATGGCATCATTTTCCTATATTAAGGAAAATTGTACTCTTAAGTCAGTCCCAGGTTCTTAACACATATCAGTAAATCATGGTTGATGATGATAATATGACTATCAGGACTATAATATCTTCAGATAAAGAAATCACTGGAAAATTTATGTCATTCATGGTAATCTAAAGCAAATTTATTCTGATCATCAAATTGGCAAATATTTGCATAATAACCAAACTACTAAGAAGTATATGTTATTACTGAAATAAGATGACTTTTGAAAATGCTAAAATGACCATAAAATCAAACACAGATGGTTGAAAGCAATTTCCTTCATGCACACAGATTTACGGCTCAGTTGATCAATATTTGAATCAGATGTGTGGAGCTCAGTTGTTAAGCCATTTCTCTACAAACTGCAAATTAATATTAATGAGAAATCCAATGGCATTCTGAAGCAGCATTCTGTCACTATGCTGGAGTAATCATTGATCTTAATTTTAAATATTAATGCAATGCAATTTTTTGCCAGTGTAAGACAATAATTGCACAGAAACAGCAAGACTTAAGTCAGGTGAGCCTCTATCATGGTAGATTTGAGAGCAAAGCTTTCATTGGTGGCTGTTTAGCAAAATGTGAATCACTCTTCAGCAATAGGCAGATGATTCTGAATAATTACTTCTCTCATAATGAATGGCTGACCTTTAGGGTTATTCGGTTTGCAGTTTGCAGCCAGTCTGTTCCAAGAGCTACCTGGAGGCAGAGACAGAGTAGTTCATTCTGAACAAGTAATTCTGTCATAAAGTCAGGGAACAGAGCCACCAAAACCAGCTGGCACTTTCTACCCGGTGAGAGAAGATCAGAGGAAGAAGTGATAGTGGGAGGTCCCATCCCAGCAACCTCGGTGATGTCTCAGGATCTTGTCCCGAAAGGCCTGACAATATATAGACAGCATGTTACTGAGCCAAGTCCTACTGTTTATATCTCATAGAGTGAGAACAAGATATTTTAATAATCTTGAAGTAGAGAAAATTTTCACTTTTCTCAAGGTGTGGGGGAGCTCTTTAATTAAGATGAGAGAATTTCAAATCTTAGTTTTTGTGTCTCAGAAACATCTAGCATAGAAAGAGGCCACATCTTGTCACCCTGACAGAGTCCCTAAACCAGATCCCATCTCCCTTTGGGACCTCTGGCCTAGAAAGCATAGGTGGTATCAGATGAGTGGCATTGGACAAGGAGAAATGCTCTCTTTCTCTCTTACACAACTCCAGGTGGGCTTCTCAGAGTTCTGTGTCTAGAACCTATTTTCTATTTTTTTCTAGAGTAAAGGATAAGCATCATTATTGATGTTATCAATAATAAATAGCTTATAAATTGCCTGCCTGTGACAGGAAATTACATCAAAATAAAAAGTACTTATGAAGTATGTGTCTACATATTTTGCCATGCCTGACACAAGTTTATGATGATGTATTTTTAATTAAGAATTTCTTTCAAGGTCATTAAATAGCTGTACCTACACCTGTTCAACTTTAGAAGCAATGTCAACTTGTTTGAATCTCTAATTATGCTAATATTACCTTTTTTCTTAAACCAAAAATCCCCAAATGCTATGATTTCATTTATGTTAATTTCACATGTTAAGTAATCTTTACTAACAAAAAAGTCAGACAAAAATTAAGCTGGGCTCTGATGTAAATTGTTATACCTAAATGAAAAATTCTGAAGATCCAATCTCCTTTTTGATGCATTTCTGCCACTAGGAGGCTTCTGGTATAAAGAAAGGAACACTTTTTTTTTTTTTTTTTTTTTTTGAGACAGAGCCTCAAGCTGTCACCCTAGATAGAGTGCCGTGGCATCACAGCTCACAGCAACCTCCAAACCTGGGCTCAAGTGAGCCTCCTGCCTCTGCCTCCCAAGTAGCTGGGACTACAGGCGCCCGCCACAACTCCCGGCCATTTTTTGGTTGCAGCCGTCATTGTTGTTTGGTGGGCCCGGGCTGGATTCGAACCCGCCAGCTCAGATGTACGTGGCTGGCGCCTTAGCCCGTTGAGCCACAGGCGCCGAGCCAAGGAACACTTAACATTCAGGAAAATCACATTCTAATCTAAGCACTATCATCATTTCAAGCTCTATCTCTTGTTAATATGAATAGGGAATTGATTCATGTCATCTCAGGCAAGTGACCAGGTGTGATGGTGAATAATTTGATTACGTAGAGACACTTCCAAGTGTAAATAGGTTATAATAGAATTGATGTCTCAGTAATAATATGTTCGAGATTTAAGCCCTCAATTTAAACTCAGGTCTTTGACTCCCCCATGTAGGGGTCTTTTTGCTGCTGAACATTGTGAAATTTGATTGTAATGGTCAGAGCCCATTTCTATACTCCTCTTGGAAAAAATAACCTGTCTGAAGACAGCACAGCAGTGCATTGTATGTCTGTTTCCTAGATCGGTGGTTAGGTAGGCTTTTTATTTTAATACTTTAGCTCCAAGTGTCTCTTCCTGACATAGAACTCATGCTAACAAGATGCAAAATTGCTGTTTATAAAGATTTCTTTGGGATGTAGTCAAATAATATATTTTATGGTTTGTTAGTTTCTTTGTTGTTTTGTGAGACAGATTCTCGACATTGCCCGGGTTACAGTGTCATGATCTCAGCCTAGCTTACAACAACCTCAGACTCCTGGGTTCAAGTGATCCTCCTGCCTCAGCCTCCCGAGTAACTGGGACTACAGGCACCTTTCACAACACCTGGCTAGTTTTTCTATTTTTAGTATAGATGGAGTCTTGCTCTTGCTTAGGCTGCGCTTGAACTTCTGAGCTCAATGGATTCTTTGCCTCAGTCTCCCAGAGAGCTAGGATTATTGGCATGAGCCATTATGCCTGGTCTCATTTTATATTTTTAAAGAGCAGACTGAAGTTTGAGCCAGTGAATCCTTGAGAAAGACACAAATCCAAATCCCTTTAGCAAGACAACATTTTTTTTAGACTACTTGAAATGAAGACTAGGACTCTTGAGAGATCACTTGTCCCCAGAGATTTATTTTTTACTTATGCATAAAATGGACACAACACAGTAAAACGTCAGAGCAAAGTCCCTTTAACGTAGTTTTAGGGAGAGATTTGTGAAGGGAAAGAGGAGTTTAGGAATGAAGGAAGGAAGAAAATGGCCAATAAAGAGGAACTTACCATGACCTCCAACTACTTATTTTAAACCTTCACAACTGCATCTGTATAGAAAGCTGTGATTATAGCTTTTCAGCTGGTCAAGCAGTTCTTGAGATTTTTCACAGCATTTTTTTTTTTTTTGGTAGAGACAGAGTCTCACTTTATCACTGTCGGTAGAGTGCTGAGGATTCACACAGTTCACAGCAACCTCCATCTCCTCAGCTTAGGCGATTCTCTTGCCTCAGCCTCCTGAGTAGCTGGGACTACAGGCATCCCCCACAATGCCCAGCTATTTTTTTTGTTGCAGTTTGGACTGGGCTGGATTTGAACCCACCACCCTCAGTATATGGGGCCGGCACCCTACCCACTGAGCCACAGGCGCCACTCCACAGCAATTTTTTTTTTTTTTTGTAGTTTTTAGCGAGAGCTGCGTTTGAACCCGCCACCTCCGATATATGGGGCTGGCGCCCTACTCCTTTGAGCAACAGGCACTGCCCCTCCACAGCATATTTTAAAAGAACAAATGATATACTCTTTCCTTGATAAAGGACTGATGAATTCCACAGCCAGAAGTTAAGGGAAATATCTCTTCCTTGGCCCCATTTAGAGTCTGCTTTTGTTGTCTACTAGTTCTCTGCTGTTATCTCCCACCTTCTTACATCACTCTTATGGTTTGTACATAGAAGGGGAATGTTTTTTGTCAGTCCATTTTATAATACTGAGAATTTCTGTCTCTCCGAATTGCTCACAGTAAAGACTTTGAAAAAGAAGGCTCAGTGCATGGCTCACACCTATAATTCCAAAGATCAGGGAGGCCAAGCAGAAGGATCACTTAAGTCCAGCAGTTGGAGGTTGCAGTGAGCTATATTTGCACCACTGCCCTCTAGCCTGTGCAACAGAGCAAGACCTTATCTCTAAGACAAAAGTAAATAAAACACTTTAACAAGAGAGATTTCATAATCGATGTTCATAGGTCTTCCTGTTTCTATTGCCACACTGAAGGATGGTCCATCTTGTATAAATACGCGTTATAGACAATGCATGCCTGCACATCCACAGTCTGCTTGAGAATGGATTCTCCCTCAGCTCTGCATAATGTCTCTGAGATCTGTTTTGCTGAGGGTCTAACTCCTGATGACAAGAGAAGACTCAGTATGAATAGTCTGGCAGGTAATTACAGTGACTTACACAGGGAAGATTTATCAGTCTTAGTTCAAGAGAAATCTTAGGATAATACAGCAGCTAAATTCTTAGGAGAATTACTTAATCTCTCTGTAAAATAATAACCACATCTGCTCCATAGCTTTCTTTTTCCTTTTTTGAGACTACATAGGTAATCTATTAAGAAACTTCCATGTCCTAACACACAGCAAGGAGTCTCTCTGTGGTAACCATGTTGGTCATTAATGTCTCTCCAGTCTTCCTTCTCCAGTGCTTACAGCTCCTCTAAACTTGAGAAAGTGTTCGAGACCAATTTCCTGAGTAGGATGTGTGGAACTGAGGTTAAATCACACTATCACTGTCTTTCTATGATATCTTCTACCTTCACGTTATAAAGATAGGATGGGTTTGTGTGGTACTAAGGGTGTGGCATCTAACTGGAAGTCATTATTATGCTTCCATGGAGCCCAGTAACCAGTGATTTGTACAAGAAAAACTAAAATAACTGAAAAAATTTTAAAAACCTCTTAAATTGGGGATTCTGAACCTGAGATTCATGAATGGGCTTCGGGGTGTTGAAAACCACCTGATGTTTCACTGAAACAGATTTTCTTGACCTCAGCACTGTTGACATTTTGGGCCAGGTCATTCTGGGGATTGTCCTGTACACTGTGTTTAGCAGGATCCCTGATGTGTCCTCCCTAGATGCCAGTAACATCTCCCAGTCATGGGTTATGATAGTGAAAAGTATCTCCAGACCTTGCCAAATATCTCCTGGGGGCATATTCTCTCTTCTCCTTGAGAACCACTGTGATAATGTCTGATACAAAGGATGTCTGTGAATTTTTTCTTTTCCTGAAAGACTTGTCAATTTCATTATATTTTTGAAAAGGTCTATGACCTCAGAGAGTTAGAACCAATCCTTAAATGTCTTTTGGATTGATAATGGAAAAACACAGCTCTAGCTGAGGTTGTGCAAAAAATGGCAAGCCATCACGTGACTCACCTAAATGCGCAATTTGAAAATTTAGTGTAAAATATATACCTACCTATTTATTACTTTCAACTACTCTAAAAAGGCACACTGCAAAATCGGTATCTGGGAAAGCATCTTACTTCAAAAATTGTTATTTCCAGACAGCCTGCTTCTTAAAATACTGCCTTCAGTTGATACTCCCACAATCATGTACGGAATCCAGCTCTAAACTGGCAGAGGGATTAGTGCTAAAGACAAAGAAAAAAAAAAGACATCAAGTCCAGATGCGAAATCAAAACCGGTTTTTTTCTCAGAAAAGAAATCAAATAAATGGGACAGATTGCAAAACTGGTAGCAAGGAGGCATGGAGAGAAAAGAAGGGAAGCAGCAGCCAGAGAAAAGAAAAGAGAGAGAGAGGAGGGAAGGAGGCAGGGGAAGAGCAAGAGCGAGGGGGGGAGAAAGAGACAGAGAGAGACCTTGAGAAAGGTTTCCCAAGAAGGTGTGTCTAGGGAGAGTCTCACTAGAAGTTGTTCTGCCTTCTGCCTGGATGATCTGGAAAGGCAGTCGCTCCCACAGAACGTGGAACCCTCGTGTTCTCCCCTCTCCTCTCATTCCCACGTCCATATCCATTTCATTCACCACCTGCCAAAGTGAGCACTTGTCAAGAGCTTCTTCAAAGCTCAAAAGGGTCACTTCAACCACTCTTTAAGGTCCTCCTTCCCACCTATGTCTTTTCCTAAGGGCGGGAGAAAAATGAGAAAGAACAGACCCAGAAAAGCAAACAGGGGAGGTCCCAAGGAGACCAACACCATTTCTCCGCTACTTCTTGGCCTGATTGCCTCCGGGCGAGAGTGAAAGAGAATGAATAGGAGGAGCTCAGGAGGGGGCTAGTGGCTTGGGGAGCAGAGAAAACTGGCCCGGGCCCTGCAGCGGGGCTGCCCCCTCCACGCCCGTGCCCCAGGTGCGTCCCCCACAGTCCCGTATAGTCGCTTCTGTCTGCTCTGCTTCTCCGGGCACGAAGGGGGGAGACAGGGGAGACAGGAGGGTGGGCAGCCAAGGGGAGGAGGTGCTGCCTCATCCGCCAAGAACAGGTGTCGGTCTCCGAGCGATCACAGGTGCCAGAGCGCGCCAGGGACGCGCCGGAGTCCGAGGCTGCGTCCCCACTGGCTCCGGAGCAGCCGGTCCTCTGGCTGATACTGGAATTTCGGGTTCTTGGTCTCGGTGATTTGAAGAATAAATCCGCGGACCACAGATCAGTGCTAGGACAGAACTTATTTACGGAAAAGAATACAAAATCCCTAAAGCTCCCGGTAGGGAGAGAAAAGCTCTCCCTGTTTCTCTCCGGTCTCTCCTCGTCTCCCCGAACGGGCTTTTAGTCTATGGGTACATATAGGCGCGTGGGTTTTTTTCTATCTGAGGCCAGGAAATGAATGGATACAGTCTCATCCGCTAGGGC
The DNA here is from genome assembly GCA_963574655.1 of Perodicticus potto. Taxonomy (NCBI): domain Eukaryota; kingdom Metazoa; phylum Chordata; class Mammalia; order Primates; family Lorisidae; genus Perodicticus; species Perodicticus potto. The sequence goes on along the minus strand of CAUYRH010027340.1, from coordinate 3,508 downwards.
AAGGTGAATGAATGTATTAATGAATGGACACAGTCCATTCATGGAATTGAGGCCCAGGAAACCCACATGAAATTGACCTAGGCATAGGAAATGGGGGTTCGCCATTTAGTCATAAGTGCAAAGCGAAGGAGACACCAATGCACAGGTGTCTCCCCTGAAGTTGTCCGGCCCATTTGGCCACTGGAGTCTCCGGTGGGGGTCAGAGCCCCCCCCACCCCTTGCCTATCCTCCAGCCTGCTGTTCCTCAGCCGGCTGCCGCAGCGCGACACCGCCAAGGTGGAGGAGGCAGGTCCTCCAGCTCAGCTCAGCTGAGCTGGCTGGGGCACCACCTGTCCTTCCACCTCCTCCCTGCCCCTCTCTCCCTCTCCCTTTTCCCCCTCTTTCTCTCTTGCTTTCTTTCCCTTCCTCCCTTCCTCTTGCCACCTGCAGTCAGTCGCTCAAGTTGGTCTATCTGGGCCATGAAACCAAGGAAGATCCGCAGGGGTGGCGTGGCCAAAGGGGGACCTCATCTCCAACTGTTGCGAGGCGCCCTCGCCCAGCCCCCTGCGACTCTCTCACCCACCCACCTCACCCACGGAGACACATTGATCCTTCAACTCTAAGGCGGGGAAAGGGGCATTTTCCAGCTGGCTCCAGGCAAATGGAGGGGATTAGGATGGGAAGGCAGCACCTCCACTCCAGGCAGAGGCGGCCGGACAATGGAGCCGCCGATCAGCCAGGCCCAGGAAGTCCGGAGTCCGAAAAGACCGAGCAGCCCGACTCCGAGGTGGGGAAGAGAGGTGGCGGAGAGCGTCGCAGCCCGCCCCTCCGGCGACCGGCGGCCGGCGGTCACCTTCTCTCCTGGTTCTTGGGCGCGGCGCGCACACCACTAGCTGTCTTTTCCAGGCGGGAACATCCACAGCAAACCAGGTGGTCCTGTTCTTCTTCCCCGCTGTCTCTAACAGCCTCCAGAACCGGGGCTGATCTGGCAGAACAGGAGCTGGCCGGAGGAGGAGGGTCGCCATGATAAAGGACAGGTGGTGCCCCAGCCAGCTCAGGATGCACATTTCAAAGAAAACTAGGCCTGAGAAAATGAGGTCTGGGGTTCCCAGTGAGGTCAGTCACTAGGCTCCACTATGACCCCATTCCTTGGAATCCATCCATTTCCCATAAAGCATTCCTAATGGACTTTGCACAGGATTTTCCAGTTTGCAAAGCCTTTTCAAGAACAGCTGCTCATTTATATACCCATGTAGTCTCCTGCCAGAGCAGGCTGGGTTTCAAGAGTCTTCCTGCATAGATGCCTGTTGGGAGGTCCAGACCAAAATATCCCACAGAAACAATGCTACTGGGTGAAGTTGGTCTTAGAAGTCAGAAACCTATACAATATGTTTGTGGGAATCCAATAAAATTCCTCACTACATCCAGAAGTCATGGCAGTTGTGTGCGGAAAATAAACATATTTAATTATTTTTGAAAGCATTTTACATTTAATGAATAATTGTCTTTTTTTGACAAAGAAGTTTTATCCTTTAAAAGTTTCTTTTATTTCTGAAAAGTTGGACAAAATGATAAGAAAATGTGTGTAGATCTTACTACATATTTTAGCCCTCTTAGAAGGCTAGAAGTCCTGGGCTGTCTGGGTGGACACCAGTGTCCTGGTACTTCCTCATTGTCCACAGTCTGGCTGTTCCAAGAAGTTTGCTTTGAGGGTTCAAAAGTATAGCCCCCTTAGTCCCTTGATGGCAGCGGGAGTGGCGAGGCCCCATCCTTTCCACAAGGAGACATCCCTGCTTTCTCACCTCCCCAGAGGGTGGATGTGCACAGTCAGTGAGGCAGGTGAAGGAGAAGTAGACGTGGGGCTGTGGGACAGTCCCTCTCTCTGCCCACCCAAGTCCCAGGGTTGGTTAACTTGACTTAGTTTCTTGCCTCCTGACTGGAAGCAGGCAAATAGTCAGCTCTTTAGAAGTTTACTGGAATTTTTACCACTGGTGAAACTTGGTAATCCCTAGGGTGCTGAGAGACACCTCCATAGAGCCCCCTCCAACTCTTTCTATTTCATGTAGAGTCAGGCTCAGAGAAACTAAGTGCTGCCTCTTAGGAGATTTTCCTTGATCCCAGCACTGTGGATCCCAGCTTGCTGCCATTGGCTTTTATCTATGTCCCTAGTTCTCTTCTCTGCAGCACAGGATCTGGCCCAAAGCAAGAATTTGTATGAGGCAAACAATAGAATAAAATAGTTTATGTGGTAACAAATAGAATAAAGTTAATTTGCTGTTTGGGCATTAAACACAGCTTGATGGAGTTGGGGGAGAGGGAGAGGGTTATAGATGGATGAGAGGGGAAGGAGGAAGCCCAGGGTGATGAAAGGAGTGGGTAAGAAAATGATAGGAGACACCTCCACCAAGAGGAACCCCGACCTAGATGTGGTTATGAGAAACAAACAGTCTCAAGGGCGCCTGGGCCTTTCCCCTCTCCTCCATCAGAGGCTACATCCTGAAAGGTCCAGCCTGGCCTGAGCAATGAAGACAGGACAGAAATTAAGCCCCCAAAATTGGTGATAGAAAAAGGAAGATAAAGGACATCTAAGAGTTAGCAGTATGGTCAAGGATTGCTGTGAGAAGATGTATCAAAAAACACCTATGACTGGAGTGTTCCGGAAGATGGCGACGGTGACGGTCCTGTAGTTCATCACTCCCCAGTCAGCAGGTGAGAGGGAGGGAGCACTGGACCTTTCCCTGTGTGACTTGTTGGAGTGGATGGGCACCTAGCGACGCACAGTGATTTGGTGGATTGTTGTGTTTGAAATATAGTTCATAACCGCGGAAACTACTGTAAACTGTTTCCCCCTGCACGGCGGAGGGGCAGCCGGCCCCTCCCACAGGGAGGACAGCAGGTCACAACTCACAAAACCTAATTGGGAAAAAAATTCCACCAAAACATGGATCTCAAAGTTTGACGACCAGAAAGGCGCACTGCTAGGTCCCACGGAGACCCGCACGTCTCAGATGCGAGGCGGATACAAACATACGGGAATGCCCAAAATGGCGAGCATCTTTTCCCCAGATCATTGGGACTAGGTGTTCTGTCTGTGCTATCTCAAGGACAGAATCCTGGTGAGGTCTGCCTGCGCAGGGGGACCGGGATCCTGTGGTGTGGAAAAAACACTTTGAGGTGTGGAAGCTGGCATAGAGGGCCCCCAAGCACTCCAGCCGGGGAAAAAGCTGCAGGTCAGACTGGCGTGAGCCCCCTCCCCTCCAGCCATAGCTGCAGCGGCCGGCCAGCCGGCGGCAACCAGCAAAGATCGCGGACGGAGCTCTCCTCTTTCTGCCGATTCCAGTTCCTGGATTGCAAGAGAGCGGGAGGGCAGAGCGGAGAGTTCTGATACGAGAGGGCTGGTACACCTAAGTTGGAGGTTGGATGGGAGTGTCCTTTGGAGCCGAGCACCCAAAATAAAGCACCTCTTCCAACGCAAACCAGGGGAAAAACTACAAAACTACAAAAATGGCGACTGGTCAGTCAGTGCTGT
>CAUYRH010027339.1:0-16693 GCA_963574655.1 Perodicticus potto | reverse complement strand
AAAAAATGGCCGGGCGTTGTGGCGGGCGCCTGTAGTCCCAGCGACTTGGGAGGCGGAGGCAGGAGACTCGCTTGAGCCCAGGAATTGGAGGTTGCTGTGAGCTGTGATGCCACGGCACTCTATCCAGGGTGACAGCTTGAGGCTCTGTCTCAAAAATAAAAAAATAAATAAAATCACCCCCGGCCAGACTCGACGCCTGTAGCTCAGCGGCTAGGGCGCCGGCCTCATGCACCAAAGCTGGAGGGTTCGAACCCGGCCGGGCCTGCCAAACAACAACAACAAAAATAGCCAGGCGTTGTGGCAGGCGCCTGTAGTCCCAGCTACTTGGGAGGCTGAGGCAAGAGAATGACTTAAATCCAAGAGTTTGAGGTTGCTGTGAGCTGTGACGCCACAGTACTCTACCAAAGGCTACATAGTGAGACTCTGTCTCTAAATAAATAAATAAATAAATAAAAATAAAATCCCCATCCGCTATAGCCCACGTGTGGATTTCTTCCGGGTCAGGAATTTCAAACCCCCTGCACCCAGGTGGAATAAAACCACTTTGGTCACACAGAACCACGACTCTGTTTTTCTTTCATCTTGCGCCTGGGAATAATCTTTCATCTTTGGGTCCGGAACCTCTCACCAGGTATCTTTCAAAAGGGAATAGTTTAGTTATGAAGAAAAAAAGCTGTGCTTTCTCAGCTGCCTAAATTTCACCACTTCTAAGACATCTCTTCTCGTTTTATATTCTTTCTGAAATGGGATAAAAGATTTCATTCTCAGCATTTACACATTTACAAAGTATCTGCCTTGTTCCAGGCACCACAGCTATATGCTTAAATTTTTATGTAAAAGTATATTTCACCAAAAAGATTATATCCAAAAAGAAGGAAGGTGCAATCTGTGTAGAACTAAAGAATTCGTTGTTTTTGTTGTTCTTATAATATCTGATTTTCTTTTTAGAATATTCAACTGCCAACACCATGAAATAAATTGCATTGATGTTTTTACACAAAAAGCCCAAGAAGAAAGTCCTGTAAGTCGCTCCAACTCCTTGGAGAGAACAGTGGAACCTGAACAGGTTATCCAACTTTAGAAATGAAGTGATGGCTGGGTGCAGGGATTGCTATGAAAGACTGACAGCATCTTTAATCTTTTGTGAAGACATTGCTCTCTTAAACCACGCTGGAAACAGTTGTATGTAAAACTGCCAGCCTCAGGCTTAGTGCTTTTCTCTCCAGGTTATTTCTGCAAAGAACACTTGCAAAATACGTGAAAATTACTTTCCATTGCCATCAAGTCAGATGAGCTTTAATTATTTTTTTCTTAAAAAGAAGTAACAGTGGCTCGGCACCCGGAGCACAGTGGTTATGGCTCCAGCCAGATACACCGAGGCTGGAGGTTCAAACCTGGCCTGGTTGGCCAACAAAACAATTTTTGTTGTGGTTATTATTAACAATAATAACCACAACAAAAAATAGCCAGGTGCCTGTAGTCCCGGCTACTTGGAAGGCTGAGATAAGAGAATCACTTAAGCCCAAGAGTTTGAGGTTGCTGTGAGCTGTGATGCCATGGCACTCTACCGAGGGTGACATAGTGAGACTTTGTCTCACAAAAAAAAAAAAAAAGAAGAAGTAATAGTTCGTGGAGAAGTAGGACTTTGCATTCTGAGCCCACTACACACCTGTCTGAAAAGCACCCTTCTCTAACATCTTATGTGTGATAAGCATGATAAACACAAGGAAAAACACTTGGAGTTCTCAGAATATCAGAAAACTCATTTGAGGCCAGTTGTGGCTCATGCCTATAATCTCAGCAGTCTGAGAGGCCGAGGCAAATGTATTGCTTGAGCTCATGAGTTTGAGACCACCCTGAGCAAGAGCGAGACCCCGTCTCTACTAAAAAAAATAGAAAAAACTAGGCAGGTATTGTGGTGGACACATGCAGCCTCAGCTACTCAGGAGGCTGAGACAAAAGGATAGCTCAAGTCCAAAAGCTGGAGGTTGCTGTGAACTATAATGACCCCTGACACACTACCCAGGGCAATAGATGAGACTCAGTCTCAAAAAAAAGAATTTCACAGTGCTTGGCACAACTGGCTCTGTTAGGATGGACTGGAGCTAAGAGAGGGAAGCAGCCACCTGCACAACACTATAGGACTGGTCAAGCTAAAGCCCCTCACGCAGGCACACTGGTGGGCCTGGACCTTCATGTAGATGTGGCAGTGAGGGCTGGTGGCTGTGGGGTACTGAGTGCTGCTGAGTTTTGCTACAGAGCCCAGACAGACAGAAGGGAAGTTCCTGTGAATATCACACCTTCTCTCCCCAGTCTTCTTAGATGCCCCACCTGGGGCAAGTGGGGTGTGTAAGTGGAAAAATAAAGAAATCAAGTTCTTCTCCCACCTAGCAAGCTGAAACAATTCATATTGTCCAAGACAGGATAATAATTTACTAACATTTTGCTTCAATTTGAAAAGTATTCAAGGAAATAAATTAATGAAATAGTCTGGCCTTTTGGCTGACATTTCTACAAATTCCACGTTATCTGTCAACTCAGATGAGCATATACCATGTCAGAGGAAACGAGACATGTGCACACACAAAAGTGTAAAGAAAAGTAAAACACTCTTTTATGCCTCTCAGAAGTTCACACAGCAAGAGCCTTTTAATAGTATCAAGCAACTGAACACTGGAATGTTTTTTTTCAAGGTCATGAAAAAGTGAATTCCCAGTATATTTTATAAACCTAAAATAATACAGTATCACTGTTCTTTGTTTTAGTATTTATCAAACTTGCAGCTGAGTTTTTAGAAAGTGAAATTGAGAATTTACCTTCTCCAAATGGGGTCTGAGAACCATGGGACTTTCCTAACTGAGTAGAGAAAGGTGGCAAGAAGTGCTCACTCAGTCAAGGGGGAGGGTCCCGGTGATGCACACAGCCTGGCCGGCAGGGGTTTCCCTAGGCAGGAGCCCCTCAAAGCTCCTGAGCTGCTTCACTCAAGTTCTTGCTCCCCGTTTCCAGACTCGCAGTGGACAGAATCCTGCTTTCTGAGGAAAGAAGAAGATACTATGTCACCCACTAACAATTAAAGATTCTCAAATACTAGAAGTCCTAGGAACAAAAGACTTCAGCAGACCCTTCAGACACTGGGCAGTCTGTGCCCTGAAAGTGCACATTCTGCTAAAGGACTGTGGGGACCTAAGCCCAGAGCTGTGGACACCAGCTTGGTCTGGCTGCTCTGAGCAATAGCCACGGCCCCCAACCCTCTAGAACAATAGTTCTCAACCTGTGGGTCGGAACTATATTAAAGGGTCGAGGCATTAGGAAGAACCACTGCTCTAGAACATCACACTCAGCATCTCCTCATTGTCCCCATCAGCCTGGTCAGACCATCAGCCTGGACCCTGTCTGTCAGGAGCTCCCATGGGCACTTGCCCACCCTTTGAGGCCCATAGCCATGCTCTGAACCCCAGTGGTATTAGGGTCTCTGCACAGAATCAAGCCTCTCCCCATGTGACAGGCCACTAAGGCCCTGACATTTGTGTCTAGGAGGGCGCAGAGGAAGGAACCGCTTCCTCCTCCTCCTGACCCAGGAAGGCAGCCTGGGGACCTCCTTGCTCCAAGCAAAGCTGCATAGGGAGGGAGGGGTGCCACAAAGCCTCACCTGGCTTGTTTACTCGACACACCTCTTCCCACGTGTAGTCTGCAAGGTTCACAGGCTGTGTCACCCATGGGTCTGTCACCAGCTTCTCCAGGGTGGTACGCTGCTCAGGGGCTGGCTGTAGTAGGCCAGACACCAGGCTCATGAGCTCTGGGGACAGAGAGCAGGCTGGTGTCAAGTGGAGCACATCTCAACACTGCAGGTTCCTAGGTGCCCACCCTCCAGAGCCTCTGTCTGAGTGGGAGATGGCCCAGGAACTCTGGGGGCTCTAGCACATGGCCAAGCTGAGTGTGAAGAAAAGCTGTAGGGATGTTCATCACCTCTGAAGCGAAAGCCTGGAGGTCATCTCACTCGCCCAGACGGTATGAATGTTAGGAAGGTCAGGTCTGTTCTGAAGGCTCTGGCCTATGCAAAGCCAGGAACAACTCAGGTTTAACAATCCCCCACTGCCCCGTGGGAAGCGGACAGGAAATATAAGAGAAGCCCCCGCCTGGGGTCTGGGTGTGAGTCCTGTTCCCTCTAACAAGCCAGGTGTCAACTCAACCAGAGCTAGGCTGAGTCTCACTGTCCCAGGGACACACCCAGGGAGCCTGACAAGAGCACAAGGAACAGCCTGTGGGTAGAACAGTATGCCACAGGAGCCATGCCATTACAGGAACCCAGGACTTGAGAAAAGCTCTAAAAACTCTCTTCTAGGCTACTGTGAATGGAATCATGCCCTCCCACAAGTCCCGTGTTGAAGCCCTGATCCCCTGTTAGAAGTTGCAGCCTTCGGGAGGTAGTTATGGTTAGATGAGGTCACAAGGGTGGGCCCATGATGGGACTAATGTCTTTCCCAGAGGAGGACAAGACCAGAGAGACACTCACGCACTCACCCTGCCACGTGAGGACACAGCTAGAAGGCTGCCCCTCCAGAACTGGGAGAGACATACATCTGTGACCTAAGCTACAGTTTCTAGAGTACTCTGTTACTGCATCAAAATGACAAAACAGAGGCTTCTAACCTAAGCAAAGAGTCCACAGTGCAGAACTTTATGTGTGAAGACATTCATAACCTCACAACGTACAACATTAAATGACTGTTATGGAATCACAGACAGTCCAACCTCCCTGCTGAGAAGAAAGGCACGTTCCCACCTCACAGAAAACACAAACTGTAAGAGAATATATGAAGCAGATCCCAAAAGAAAGTCTCTGGGCAGCAGAGCTACGCCCAGCACTTACTGAGGCCAAGGTCACTGGTGCAACCTGCTTCAGAGCCGCTTAAACAATCACTCCCATTAGCTAGCTGTGACACCAGCACCTCTGCCCGGAGAGCCGCATCATCACCACACACCACAGTGGGGAGACAGCACAGGTTGAAGCTGTGCACCTGGCCCTGCCCCTGCACACGTGGCCATCCACGTGCACCACACCTGTCATGGGGAGGAGGCTAAAGCAAGGTGACACCGAGCAGATGGTCGCAGTTTTACCCTCCCAAGAACTCTTGTGCTGCCCAGCAGTAAGTGTCCAGAGAAATGAAGGCTGGAGAATAGTGAGCTCCTGTGCAAGGCGTGAGTGCCCTGTATGTGCAGCTACTAGTGAACTCATCCGACTCGCCAAGATGGAACTATGTGAGTCATCCTTTGGTCCTCAAGCTCCACCTCAGGTTGAGAAGCAGTTTTTCCGTACTATTCCAGGGTTCCCATTGATGCCTCACTGCCCATCACCCTAGCGCAGCCCTAGGGCTCCTGCTCTGCTCACTCCAGACTTGCAAGGCCTTCCTAGCCTCTCGGCCCATACCTGCTACTCCTTTAGATGCAAACGGTGTTGTGTCCTGGGGTGAGCCCAGCCACAGGGCCTTCAGCCCTCTTGTGAGAAGCTCCTGGTATAACAGAAGCTTCTGTGTGAGCTGCTGGGAGGTCATGTCCTTGGTGCACACTCTGACAGCCACTGACAAACCTGTTTGTCTGTTTCCCACAAGATGGTTTCTGAGATCCACAGGGGAACACTAATAAAAGTTACATTATCAAGGTATTTTTAAAGTCACATTCAAATTATTCTGATCCTGAGACTGAAGTAGTGTATTATTAGATGAATAGAAAACAAAGCTAGATGAGCTCACCAATGCGCATAAGGGTACCAAGGACACAGGTGGGAGCAGTGCCCTCCCTGCCCGTGGCGTGCTCACCTGCAAACACCAGGTATGGTGAGCTCACCAGCAGGCATGAGGGCGCGCCAAGGACACAGGTGAGAGCAGTGCCTGCCCTACCCACGGTGTGCTCACCTGCAGACACCAGGTATGGTGGATGTATGGCAGCCTCCACAGTCTCCTCCAGCTCGCAGAAGGGGTTCTCCTCAAAGATCAGGGTGTACAGCGTGACTCCCAGAGACCACATCTCCAGCTCCGGCCCTCGGTAACTGACAAAGAAAAGAAAGCATGGTACCACAGCGCTGCACGCGGCACCTGCCCAGCCGGCCCCGGTTTCCAGATGACCAGCCATGCTCCTCAACCATGTGCCCTACTTCTTTGTTTTTTTGTTTTTCTTTTTTTGAGACAGAGTCTTACTTTGTCATCCTCGGTAGAGTGTCGTGGCGTCATAGCTCACAGCAACCTCAAACTACTGAGCTTAAGTGAGTCTCTTGCCTCAGCTTCCCAAGTAGCTGGGACTACAGGCGCCTGCCACAGTGCCTGGTTAGTTTTAGAGATGAGGTCTCACTCTTGCTCAGGCTGGTCTTAAGCCTGTGAGCTCAGACAATCCACCCACCTCGGCCTCCCAAGTCCTGGAATTAGAGGTATTAGGCACCGCACCTGACCTCATGCGTCCCACTTCTGCACGTCCACCCTGTGCAGGAGAAGGGATGCCCTCCAGAGCACAGTCTATCAGGAAACTGGGTACCAACCATGACAAGGAAATGCAACATGCAGCTCTGGAAGCAAAGCCAGTGTCTGCTGGGGGCCAAAGGCGTCTGGAGGAAGCAGAGCGCCAGTCATGTGGCCTTGCTGACAGCGTGTAAGCCACACAGCCCCAGGATAGGGCTTCTGCCCTGCAGAAAGGTCACTGGGCAGCAACGGGAAAGGTGCTCAAGGCTGAGACCAGAGGAACTGAGAAAGGATGCAGGATGCCAAGGGGATGGCAGGAGGAGAGGAAGGTGAACTGCAAGAGGAGGGCTTTTTGGCAGTGGCCAGCCTGGGAGCAAGTTTTAGGAGAAGACACAGCACTGCTGCTTGTCACTCAAGTGGGGAGCAAGCTTTGGGAGAAGACGCAGGCATGGCTGCTGATGGTCACTGTGAGCTAGGGCCCTGCAGGCACTGATACTGGGCCCCAGCTCTCACATGGCTTAACCCTGATCCCTACAGCAGCCTGGAAGGATAATACTGCCTGTGTCTTACACAGAAGAACAGACCCAGCAGGCACCAGGCTGACTGCACCCCCCAACCCCTGCCAACCCTGCACCACCCATGGCCATGAGTCTCCCAGCTGGGGAGCAGGGCAGCCTGGCCCAAAAGTACCCCCCAAAATCAGCAGCCTCTCACCATGGGCTACGAGAAACTTCAGCAGTGAGAAGAGGGCCCAGGAAAGATGCCTCAACTATCTTGGGAACACCAGGGCAGAAAACCAGGCCAGGGATAGAAGGCAGGCTCAGAGAAGGGGTCAGTGAGAGTCAGCAGGGGAGCGGGGGGAGAGGAGGCAAGCAGAGAGGAGAAGGGGAGGAGAGGAGGAAGGAATAAGAACTGGGGCCTGACCTCAGCACAGACAGGAGTCAGGCCACATCCAGGGGGCTGAGTGGGGCAGGGTGGCCAGCACAGACCTCAGGGAAGCAAAGGCGGCAGAAGCTGCATGAGCTAGAGCAAGAGAATCAGATGTGGCAATTTTTGTCTTTACGTTGTTTGCTTTTTAGGGAGAGATTTCAAGAATTTTAGAAGATAGACTAAAACGGGTCAGCAAGCTTTTCCCTTAAGCGGGTAGACAGTGAGTATCTCAGGCCTGTGACCTTGTGGTCTCTGGCAGCAACAGCACAAGAGGACCCCACAAGACCTCGCTAAACCGCAGCACAGCGGACCCCACAAGACCTCGCTCTCACAAGGCAGCAGGAGGCCCACACACCCCACATGCACGGCAGCATTGCTCACCACAGCCGAAAGTGGGAGCCACACAAGCAACCATCTCCTGACAAGTGGCGATCCAGGGCACATGCAAAGGGGTGTTACTCAGGCTGAGAAAGGAGGGGACTCCCAACACTTGCTACAGCCCGGGGAACCTGGAGGATGTCCTGCCAGGTGAAATGAGCCAGTCACGGAAGGACAGACTCTGTGTGATCCCACTCGTGTGAGGCCCCAGAGGAGTCAAACTCGCAGAGACAGAAGCAGGAAGGAGAGCGCCGGGGCATGGGCAGGGGGTAGGGGCAGCATTTAGTGTGGACAGAGTCTCCATTTGAGAAGATTAAAGAATTCTGGTGATGGCTGCACAACAGCCTGACCGTCCCTGATGCTGCTGACCACATTTAAACAGTTAAGGGGGTAAATTTTATGTCACATGCATTTTACCACAATAAAAAAAATTTTTTTAAAAACAAGAGGTGGGATGAATTTAGACAAGGTCCATAGTTTGCTGACCTCCAGAGAAGAACACAAAAAGGAAGCCAAGTTCCTAAGGGTGGGACAGAGACCGCGGGGTCAGGGGCTCGGGTTGAAGGAGTCTGGGCTCTGGGGTGTGGGGGCAGCAGTCCCGAGCACTGGTTGGAACCCCATGGGAACCCTGCAGGTTAGTCTCACAGCCTGGGGTGGGGTGGGCATGGCAGGTCACAGGGCAGACTGCAGACACACAGCTCTCCTTCCAACATGGCAGAGTGGCCACTGCAGGGCAGGGCAGGACAGGGCAAGGCAGAACTGACCCACACTCACTGCACCAGGGAAACCAGGTTAGGCCTGAAGAGAAACCCGAAGGCCCTTCCTAGACCACTCCCTGCAGCATCTCCTGCCGTTTTATGGCTCTGAATTCACAGAGGCTCTAGAGGGCCAGGCTTGACTGATACTCCTTCCATACCCTGCCACCAGCAAGCAGCACAGGTGTGGCCCACACATGGGCCAGCCCAGGAAGCTCAGTACGCGCTGTGGAGAGGCTGGCACTGCACTTCCTGGGTTTGAGGTGACACGGGACCTTGCAGACCATGGCCTCCAGGCCCCAGTCCCTTATCTCCCCTGCACTGACCACAAAGAGTGGTTGCAGCCAGCACAGCAGAACGCAGCAGCAAGGGGCCGTGCAGTGCTGTGACAGTCCTGCCTCTGACACCAACACAGGGGCACTGCTCTGGGTACATGCAGGGGGCAGGTGGAAATGCTGTGGCTATTTCCCATGCGTGAAGACACTGGGCTTCTATGCAGTGAGACGGCCATTCAGCTGTGTATGGCAGAAAGTGCTGTCAGCAGATGTTTCCACTCAGGCCAACAGACACTCCTCTCCTGAGTCCCCAGAGATGAGGTCCTCACCAAGCCAGCCCCCACAGCTCCTAGGCTCACTGACCACAGAGGTGCAAGCCCAGACACTGCTTCTCCCCCAGCAGGGCCAGAGGGCTGGCTGCCCAGTCACACTGGTGAACCAATGCAGAGCCTGTGGCCAAACAGCAAAGGCACCTCTTGGCTAAGGGTCCTCCTTTTTCTAGTGCTTCATTTCTTGAGGGCCCACCCAACAGTATTTTATTGAAATAAACTATTATTCTTGTATTCAATAAACCTGAGAAAGAATCCTCTTCACTTACTTAAGTAGTGCCATCATTGGGGACTCTTTTATCTTTTTAAAATGTTTTCTTAACTTTTTATTATAAAGAACAACATGTAGCTGGGCATTGTGGCGGGTGCCTATATGCCATGGCACTCTACCGAGGGTGACAAAGTGAGACTCTGTCTCAAAAAAAAAGAAAAAAAAGGAACTCCAACATGAGCAGAAGCGGAGGAAATGAGGAAATAATATAAGAAGCACTACCCAGGTGCCTCGACCCACACTGCCTGGTCACCAATTTTCCAGAACATCTTCCTTTATCCTGCAATGCCTGCTGATAAATAGCCACAAAGGAAAGTGCCTGATGCCATGCCCAACCCGTGGCCACGCTTACTCGAGAACTGACTGCAGCGCCACGCCATACGTACGGGTTCCCCAGGAGGACCTCGGGTGCGCAGTACTCAATTGTCCCGCAGAAAGTATAGAACAGCTTGCCCCTCTCCAGGTAGGCAGCCGAACCAAAGTCTATGAGCTTAATGGTGAAGTCCTCAGCGATGACGATGTTCTCATCCTTGATGTCGCGGTGAAGGATGTTCCTCGAGCGCAGGTACCCCACTGCCGACACCAGCTGCAATTGAGAGGCCAGAGGGGCTTTTAAAAATGCAATCCAGGGCGGCGCCCGTGGCTTATCGAGTAGGGTGCTGGCCCCATAGACCGAAGGTGGCGGGTTCAAACCTGGCCTCGGCCGAACTGCAAAAACAGAAAAATAGCCGGGCGTTGTGGCGGGAGGCTGAGGCAAGAGAATCGCCTAAGCCCCAGAGATGGAGGTTGCTGTGAGCTGTGTGACTCCACGGCACTCTACCCAGGGTGATAAAGTGAGACTCTGACTCTACCAACAACAACAACAAAAAAGCAATCCAAGCAGGTGAGGATTCATGCCTGTAATCCTCACACTCTGGGAGGCCAAGGCAGGTGGATGGTCTGAGCTCACAGGTTCAAGAACAGTCTGAGCTAGAGCGAGACCCCATCTCTAAAAATAGCTGGGCAAATGGGGTGGGCGCCTGTAGTCCCAGCTACTCGGGAGGCTGAGGCAAGAGGATCTCTTGAGCCTAAGAGTTTGAGGTGCTATAAGCTATGATGCCACAGCAGTCTACCGAGGGTGACAAAATGAGACTCTGTCTCAAAAAAAAAAAAGAAAAACATGCAATCCAAGTAAAACATGCACTTAAAATAAATGTTAATAAGACAAAAAGAAAAATAAACATTCTCCAACTCTAATGAACTGGTGATGAGAAAGGAGGCCCAGGCCTGGTACTTGGGAGTTATTTACCCATATCTAGAAAGCCAGAAACTTCTGGGAATATGCATCAAAAGTGCAGAACTCAAAGGGTCAACCTACCACTATAGAGTTAATGCACAGTTCATTAAACTACCTCTTCACCTGCTAAAAACTATGGTTGCTATGTTATGGGGTAACCTTGAGATAAGGTACCAGAACTCGGCAGGACTCGACTTTAGTCCCCAAAGTCAATTACTCACTTGGGGACTAAAATGGGTCCTCTTTACTTTTTAAAACAGCAGCTTTTTTTTTTTTTTTTTTTTTTTTTGGAGACAGTCTCTCATTTTGTCACCCTCAGTAGCGTGCCATGGCATCATAGCTCACAGCAACCTCAAACTCTTGGGCTCAAGCGACTCTCTTGTCTTAGCCTCCCAAATAGCTGAGACTACAGGTGCCTACCATAACACCTAGTTATTTTTAGAGATGAGGTCTCACTCTGACTCAGGCTGGTCTTGAACCTGTGAGCTCAGGCCATCCATCCGCCTCAGCCTCCCAAGTGCTGGGACTGCAGCCGTGAGCCACCGCACCCAGCCCAGCTACCAGCAGCCATTTGTCTTTCTTAACTGGCACTGCTCTATCTGGCTATACTTCCTGGAACCTTGAAACTAACTTGCTTGCTTCCACGTCTCTAAACCTGCACATGTTTTGATTCTTCCAATGAGGAGCAATATGATAATTACTTTGTCTACTTGGAAATCCAATGAAAGGATAGGGACAGGGCTGATTGGGGAGCTTGGCCATTTTTGGACTTTAGTCACCGTGGCTCTGCTGGCTGAAATGAAGCCCCTTCCTCTTTTATGTCTGGTGTTCGGGTGATTCTTTCTCTCCACTGGACCTAGATTCCCGCTACAGTGACAGGGAAGAATTCTGGATGCTGAAGACATGAGGCACAGAGAAGAGAGTGGGGTCAGCTCCAGAGGTGCACCCAGTGGCCAGCACATGCCATCCCAAGAGGCTGTGCAGCTACACAGACCCAGAAGTGGTTTCTATCTGTCACTGACTTGCCCATGACACTCCCAGGCCCATCTCAGGCCACAAAGCAGAAGCTAAGAGACTCATGGTGAGCAAGAAAGTACAGGTTTCGTGGGAAGTGGGAACTGCCCTAGAAAGTGCCCTGAGCAGACACCCTCAGTCACATGGAGGGAAAGTGACTTGCCCAGAATTCAGGTGGCAATTTGAGACAGAGCCAGGAGCAGAAACTCCAACTTTGGGGCTCACACAGCTCAAAGAGCAGCACAATGTGTAGGCTGTCCTTTCCTGACACATGCACCTTAACGTAGGTCAGTTGGAAATGGACCTCATGTCCATGGTGGAGTGGCTACAACATGCCCCTCTTGCTCCACGTCTCCAGCAGGGCCAGCAAGATCAGTCTTTAAGTCAAGGTGGGGTAAGAGTCATAAAACGTGCAACTGCATCATAATTTGGACACCAGTGGTACAAGCGACATAGTGAGTTGATTAACATAGTTGATCATTTTGATCTCTAGGGATAATTTTATATTTACAAATGGATATCTCTGAATCAGAAGCAACAGTTTAAGCCCAATTCCTTAACGTGTATTAATAAATGTATGCACATCTCTACGTGAGACATACATATACTTGCTTTTTTATAGACACACATGCACAAATATCCACACCTGCATACACAGGTGTGCAGATACACATGCAACACATGCACCTTCACATATGCACACATAAACGCACACGCATGAACACGCAGACACGTGTCCATCAGGCAGGATCCAGTCAGGAGACGGAAACCCCACATCAACTGTAGTGTGAGAGTTTCACCAAGAGGCACTCCCTGCACTAGGGATCACAGGAGAGGAGCAGAGACAGCGCAGCTGCTCTTCCTGCAGGGCCCTCCACGCCCTGGGCTGACACAGCTGCCCACAAGCAACCTGGAGGGCAGAGCAGGTGCCGGCAGCAGCTGCATCGCAGAACTGGCCCTGGTGACCGTGGAGCTGCAGCTGAACGGACACACTCTGACCACTGCATCTGAATACAACACAAACCCACGAGTCCATGCTTACACACGGTAACATTTGTGTACACGCATTTACCAAGGCTACAGGCACTCTGCAAGCATCTCAGAGTAGAGAACGCAGTTATTTGCACCCCTGGCCCAGAACCAACCACTGTTGGGCAGCAGCTCTCAAGGGACTCCCAGCATTACCTCATACAGAGACTCTGTTTGCCACAGAGATTTCAGAAAAAGTCTCTGCCACAAATGATATAAGTACATAATCTTCCAACATAAGAAGAGGAAGAGAGTGACCTATTATTTAGCAGAAACTTATAAGTAGGCACCTGGAAACTAAATTTCAGAAATCCGATAGCTTCTGAGAGGGCACAGCTCTGAGGAAGAAATGCTGATTTATGGACCTGTCATTAGAAATTGAGGCAGCCCCAGGAAACAGCAAAAAAGCAAATAGGAGGGCGGCGCTTGTGGTTCAGAGGGTAGGGTGCTGGCCCCATATACCGAGGGTGGCGGGTTCGAACCTGGCCCCAGCCAGACTGCAACAAAAAAAGAAAACAGCCAGGCATTGTGGCGGGCGCCTATAGTTCAGGAGGAGGAGTCTTAGGAGGCTAAGGCAAGAGAATCTCCTAAGCCCAGGAGTTGGAGGTTGCTGTGAGCTGTGTGATGCCAAGGCACTCTACCGAGGGCAATAAAGTAAGAATCTGTCTCTAAAAAAAAAAAAGCAAAACTAAATTGTTCACATAGTTCTTTCTGGCATTTTTTTCATTCTTTCTGGGGAGCTGGGAGGAGTTTAGAAGGCAGCCACCACTTTCTCCTTAAAACTTAAAGCATGACCTATTGTTTCTTCCTCCCTCCCTCAGCCTCTCTCCCTCTCCTAGGGAGCCTTCCTATCTTGGTCACACTCTCATTCCAATAAAATACATGGTCAAAGACCAACACATGAGATAGTGAGACGATGGGAGTCTCCATCTCCGATCTCCGGAGTCATCATCCATACTGAGGACTTTGACTAGCTGATGGCCCCTCTGCTGAGTACTCACAGCCTGCATTCTGGGGCTGTGCACCAGCCAGGGCCCTCTCTAACTCAGTCCCATCAGCCTCATTATGCAGACACCATAATGACTCCCACGAGGCTTAAGCATACCAGTGATTTTCCCCCAAATCCCACGACTGGTGGCGGATGAGAATTCAAATCACATGCACAGGGCACAAAGCCCAATGTGACAGCTTTGTGATCAGTGCTCATAAATAAATCTAGGTCCCTGCTCACTCCAGGATAGTGTCTGGCCTCATCCTTCCTCACCTCACTTTGTCTACTTCAACCAAAGAATTTTCTTCTCAAAATATGTATCTTCCTTCATAAAATCCCCAAACTGAAGGCCAGATGCAGCTGACCGAGAGAACCCAGCACATCTCGGACCCTGGCTGCCCAAGTCCCCAGCCCCACCCCCAGCCCCAGCAAGGCTCTGGCTGCTCTCACTTGTCGGAAGATGTAGCTTGCCAGGGGTTCGTCCAGTCTGGGGTGGCGGTCGATGAAGGCGAAGAGGTCCAGGCCGGAGCCATGCTTCTCCATCACTAGCTGGAAGAACCCTTGGTTCTCAAACACATCCAAAACCTGGGAAGAGACAAAGCCAAGTCCAGCTCCATCCAGATGCCTTCAAGCCAACACATGAGCAATGTCTGAGCATCATTAGACAGGAATGGTCATCTACCTTAATGATATTGGCATGCTCCACCCTGGAAAGAATTGCAATCTCTAAAGTGACTTTCCCAAGTTTGGGGTCCTCAATCCAACAGTCCTCCAAAACCTTCTCCTTCTTAATAAACTTCACCACCACCTGAGGAAAGCAAGGGGAGATAGCTGGAACTAGTCCCGCAGCGTCCCAGTAAGCCAGGGACCATCATTATGTCAGGCAGCATGTGGGGCTTCTGCACTGGCCCCAAATCCCAGGGACATGAGGGAAGAAACATCACATAAACCCTGCAGCACAACGACACAGAATGAGGTTTCTGATCAGTAGCTGGTGGCAAGTCTGCGCAATCCCTGCCCCTCCACAAAGCAGACTGAACTGATGGGGATGAGAGCAGAGCCAGGTGGGCTGGGGAACCTCACCCACGGCTGGGAAGAGGCCGGGCACCCTCTCTCATCCCACCCTGACTTCTCATCCGAGGAATGCGTGTCCTGGCCAAGAAATAAGAAGCTGAGAATGAAAACACATACAGAAAACCCAGCCTGGGCCAGCTAAACAATGACAACTACGACAAAAAATAGCCAGGTGTTGTGGTGAGCACCTATAGTCCCAGCTACTTGGGAGGCTGAGGCAAGAGAATTGCTTAAGCCCAAGAGTTTGAGGTTGCTATGAGCTGTAATGCCACAGCACTCTACCAAGGGTGACAAAGTGAGACTCTGTCTCAAAAAAAAAACAAAACAACACCATTCTTAGATATGCTTTCAGCAGATTCTGAGATTAATCAGAGTTCAGCAAGACTGATGGACATAGTTAGGTAAGTATGAAAAAAACACTACCACAACTATAAACGACACTCTATTATAAGCTGTGACAGAAAGAAGCCACTACTCAAAACACAGGGAAACTACAAGTCACCAGAGCAGCCCTGCTCACCACCAGCACCTGCTGTGACAGGAGCATGCACCCAGGGGAAGAGCGGACGTGGCAGGTGTCAAGCTGGGCCAGGGCACAAAAACCCCCCTCACACAGCTCCCACAGGGAGATGAGCAATAACACAGCGCTGCAGGCCATCATGAGTGGGGAGTCTAGAAAGGAGACTGTGGAGCAGGGAGTTGCCACAGGAGTGAGGCGTGGCTGGGTGGAGCTAGGAAAGGACCCCAGGAAAGTAACTTCCAGGGAACGGGGGACAAGCCCAGAGGAGGGGGGCTCTAGGCAGAGGGGCTACAGCCCAGGTTCTAAGGTGGGCGCAGGGCTGCAGGAGGCACCTAGGGACAGCACTGGGGCCAATGAGAAGAGTGGCAGGGCCTTTACCCAGTCACTGCACTGCAGTGACGAGGAGACAGAAGGTGCTGGCTTGGATACCAACGGACGGAGATGGGAAGAAGACAAATTCTGAAGACCCTTTGCTGGGAGGATCCAGGATCCAACAGGCCAGACGCAACACAATTAGGGCCATAAGAGGCTGAGGGTGGGAGCAGCTAGGCCCAAAGAGGGGGTACCATCGCTAGGAAAGGTCTGCAGAGAACGCAATGAGAGGAAGGGACATGCAGGCCGCTCAGCCTCGACCTGTAAATGGAGACACCCCACGGCTGCAGGGCCAAGGGGACAAGACAGGGAGCCCAGGCACACACAAAATGAGTTTCAGCAGAAATGAATGAGGGAAAAGAACCAAAAACAGAACCCAATTCTCTTAAAGTAAAGGAAGACCAAACTCTTAAAGGTATTAGTCAAGAATAAAGAAAACAGGCTTAGCGTCTGTGGCTCAAACGGCTAAAGTGCCAGCCACATACACCTGAGCTGGCAGGTTCGAATCAAGCCCAGGCCCGCCAAACAACAATGACGGCTGCAACCTAAAAATAGCCGGGCGTTGTGGCGGGCGCCTGTAGTCCCAGCTACTTAGGAGGTGGAGACAAGAGAATCACTTGAGCCCAGGAATTGGAGGTTGCTGTGAGCTATGATGCCACGGCACTCTATCCAGGGTGACAGCTTGAGGCTCTGTCTCAAAAAAAAAAAAAGGAAGAAAACATACATGTCAATCTTGGTAAAAATTTTTGAACTATAAAAATAAAAAGGAAATCTAGAGAGAAAAAAAAAATCACACAGATAACATCAAAATTCACAGGAGAATAATGCTAGGTGACAAAGGACACAGGTCTGAAAAATTCACATCACCACTAACCAGAGGGAAGATGCGGATCACCACTAACCAGAGGAAGACACGGATCACCACTAACCAGAGGAAGACACAAATCACTACTAAACCAGAGGGAAGACGAACCAGAGGCAAGACGTGGATCACTATTAACCAGAGGGAACACGAGGATCACCACTAACC